>CALNHX010009821.1:0-46032 GCA_940337035.1 Agriotes lineatus
TAATATTTTAAACACTCCCAGTCTTGAGAAAATTACAAACTTAAAAAAAGAAAATGAAGCGGATCTCCGAAGCGATAGCGAATTTTGGCGAAAATAATTAAAATTATTTTTTGCACTCATGATTTCAAAATTCATATTTCCCGGTCATTCCCGATGCGCCGAAAATGACTTTTCCCGCACCGGGGTGTTTTTTACTTTCCCACAAAAACTATGGCAATTGTGTGTTCCAGGGGCGCTGTAAACGTCAACAAAAGCTAACAGGTGCTAGGATACGTATAAAAATTTAGTAATTTGTGCTGCCAACTCAGTAAAGTTGTAAAACACTAAATAATATTTTTTTAAATATTTTGAGTTATTCGTTACAAAAAACATTGTACCTACCTCTTTCGGGAAGAATTTTCCCGAATTCGCACTACATGCAGCACTCCCTTCGGTCGTGCTGCAAACAAAGTGCTCATTCGGGAAAATTAACTTCCCGAACTTGTTAGGTAAATAACTATTTCGCGAATTGACAATGCTTTCACACAGGCGGTCTTATAAAAAACGTAATATGGCAATAACTTCAATTCTTTGTTAAAATAAACAAAAGTGCTTGAAACGTTGTTTACTAAGAATAGAATTCGAATTTTATTGCCTTATAATGTTAGAATATATTATCTATAAAAAAGTGCTATAATTCAAAGAAAATACAACTTAAAAATTGTAAAAAAAATATACACTTAATTTTAAAAAAAATAGACACTGTATATAGCCAAAGAGTAAATAAAGTGCGTTTTTTCTTTATTTCGCCGTAAATAGCAACAAAAATATAACATATTTCATCTTAAAGGAAAGAATATAAATAAATAAACTTATATTGAACTCAGGGTTAAAATAACTGGGAAACAGCTAAGCATCCTTTATTCTCACAAAATTTTGATAGTTTTCTAGCGAGTGTAAGCGCTATTTTTCAAAAAGAAAAAAACGGCCTAGCGACATTGCATGAGATAGTGAGACAAAATTTAGACATCAAAAATCACTATTGTATAAATTAAAAACGTACCTGGTAAATAGTGCACCCAGCTTCCACTACGCACAAATTGCACATACAGACCATTCAAAATCTGCGGGTGTCGAACTGCATGCAACGTGGCCTAGAGACGTTAAGAAATGCGACTGGACTTGTATTAAAACAAAATAACCCAGAAGCGCACCTGCGAATCCGGTTTAGTGCAACTGGCACTAGTACAAAAATGGACGCAAGATAGGGTTTTACATGGTAAATTTTAAATAAAAAGCAAACGCTTCGTCAATATTCGGCAATCACGGTCGTTGTTGTTTACTTTCCCCGTATAGTGATTGTTTATTTGCGCCATGACAGTTCTACAGTATACCTCCAATGTTTGATTCTAAATAATAGGTCATATTACCGAATTTATGAGCAGTTGAAGAAAAAATAGTATGTCTCATTCCCACAAAAAATGCGTTTTCGGGACGCGTAAGACTCGCCGTACTCCGCTGCGCGTCGTCCGGCGATCTGTCTTACTTGTCCCGAAATCATGCATTTTTTGTACTAATGAAACAAATAACTATATACTATTTGTTCATGTATCGAATAGGGATTTTTGAGCATAAATGGGCTTTTTCGTTAAAAGCCCTCTTGTTATAGGATAAGTGAGGGGCTGATTTAGAGCGTTGAAATTTTAAGTTTGGATGTAGCAGTAATTTTTCTGTTGGCGATTATGGGGATGCTGGTCTTTTACGATATTTAGGTTGTTTTTGTTTGCAGTACCTTCTTTTCGCGACTTTCTGTCAGCAACCTCGGAAGTCCTCTCTTTGACAAATTAAGGCAATGTATACCTGGTTCAAATTCTGCAATAATTGTTCTGCAGATGCAAGTCTTAGCAATGTTTCGCTTGTGTAAACCGTTTACAATTTCAGGCTTAGGCATGTGTCGAACTAGGTTGTAAATGCTCCTTCGTATTTCCAGCTTGTACGACATAGCTATACAAATCATTTGACATCTACGAAGTGTCATTATTAGTTTGAATATTAAATACTATACGAGTCATGAGGTTAGAAGCCAATAAGAATGCGTAATTTTTCTCGGTTGTACATGTAGTACAACAGTTATTTTAGTAACTCTGGCGATATTCATTATACCGATGGGGCCACAATTATACAGTGCTATTATACAAAATGCGAACATAGGTAGGTAGTCAAATGAGTTAGAATACAGTTTATGGGCTTTGTATGCGTTAGACAGAAATAGACATATACGATTTAAAATCTAGTATCCTAGGATTCAGTGTTTTCTGAAAACAAACACCTTCATTCTGCGGGTGCTAGATGTTAATCGCATATATGTCTATTTCTGTCTAACGCATACAATGCCCATAAACTGTATTCTAACTCATTTGACTGCCTATGTTCGCATTCCGTATAATTGCACTGTATATAACAGCCATAAGATAACATGAACAACAACATAGAATGTTTGAGTAAGAAAGAGATAAACATAGTAGCAAATATACGAGTAGGCTTGAAGCTCATTTTAATTATGACATTTGTCAACTAATTGTGCCTACTAGAATAATTTTGTTGTATGGTCATCTCTTTCTTACTCAAGCATTCTATTTTGTTGTTCATGTTATCTTATTGCTGTTATAACGGGTGTTCATAAACAGTCGTCATCCCAGTTGCTTTGAAAAACAAAATGTTATGTATTTGATTAATTCGTGCAACACAATGAAACGTCATTGAGTACTGTCATAGCGCATTATTTCTCAATTTTAATAGACATACGTTTCTGAAGTCAAAACCTACTGGGATGACGACTGTTTATGAACACCCGTTATATAATTATGGCCCCATCGATACATATCTTTACAAAACCGGTGTAGTACCAACATTTGCATAATAGCAGTTATTAAAAGCACACATTCTTCAAACAAATTTGATAGATATATTAACACATTTATTGGGGGGGAGGGAGTACGGGGGTGATAGTTTTTTAAATTACATTTGCCAAAAAATGCACTCGTTTTGAAGATAAGCCTCATTTTCTGTTTTATAGCAATTATTTGTAGTAGAGCTGTGGAAGTGGCGGTGTAAGAATCGCCCCATACCACATTGCGACGAGCATCTTTCAAATTTCCCAAACAATTTAACAATGGGGCAAGAGTATACGTAACATTTCGCTACCAGGGCTACCGCTAGCAATTTGAGAAGATTATCGAAAAAATATCCCTAGATCTAGTAACTTTTGCTGATTTCTGGTTACTTTTTACTCAGACAGTTGGCAACACACACATTTGACAAAGATAGCCCCATATAATTATAGAATTTATTCAAGGTCGAGAAACCTCCAGTCAAATAGGGATGTTTCCAATATTGGTGAACAGGGGTGGTGATTTTTCTGAATTATTACACGTTTCATTTTTCTGTTTTTAAACTTCGATTTAGCATTAGATATTTATAACGCGTTTGTAATTATTAAACCTTCTCCCAGTACTTAGTCTCGTCTTCAAAGCCATGGTTAGTCGCGGGTTTATGTATGTATTTGCAAATAGTTGCTGCCCGAGTGAAAAGGTTCGTCGGTCTGTTCTTATTAGACGATTTTCAGAATACTGGGTATGTTAAATGTTAAATAGGGGGTTTTCCTTTTATTTACAAAACGAGTTCCTTGTTATCCCGGATGAAATTTCCGCCACGGAGGAAATTGTCCCTTCGAGTGGATGCATGTTAAATGTATCTTAACATTCGAGGATGCGATCATGTTAAACACTGTTTAACAATTCAATAAACAATAAAAGTTCTAACAGCGGAGGGGCTAAGGGGGCGATTTTGAATTATTTTCGACAACTACGCAGCCGTTTATGAGATACTTAGTCTTGCGTTTAAGGTCGGGGTTAGTCTTGGATTTATAAACTGTCTTTTTTTTAAATAGTTGCCCGAGTGAGGAAGTTCTTCGGTCTCTTTTTATTATACGATTTTTGGAATACTGGGTAGGTAAAATGTTAAATATGGTGTGCTTCTTATAATAAGTGTATCGTTTTTAAAATTGATAAACAATGGCAGTTGTGTATCAATCTGGACAGGGATGGGGTGACGAGAGCAATTTTTTAAAATTATTTATGCCAAATACGTAGCCGCTTCGGAGATTTACTCCATTTTTCTGTTTTTTAAGTTTGGTGTTAGACGAATTTCCTCAAAGACAAGCGTGTTCGAGTCAGATTCAGATAGAGGGTGCTTAAAATATTAACACGGCCGGTCATATATAAAGACCGGTATTAACAATATCGCATAAAAAATGGTAGTGCTTATGACATTTTATTTATTAGTAAACAATTTTTTATTTATTAAAATTGTCGTACATGAATGAATCCTGCTGGCTCGCAGATTTTCTTCGGAATGATAATGAAATAAATCCTTTTTCGCATTCAAATCAGCCTTAGAATATCCTACTACAAAGGATTTTTACGATTCCGTTACTGAGCCTATATTACATGGGCTTGTTAAGCCCGGTTGTAGTTTGCCTTTAGAATATCCTAATATTAGTATGTTGCAGACATTGGTTTAGCTCTAAATGTTAAACCTGAAATGGAAGCTTGTGTAGCATCAATGTTATTTTTCATTGAGGAATTATTGTATATCATCCTGTTCAAGTATTTTTCCTTGTTTTATATTAGCCCGTTGATTAGTTTTACAATTATGTTCCAGATATAAATAGCATCGCTAGTGGCTGCTGCGCATATCCTTCCGCAACCTCGACTTCATTTTGGACGGTTGCAGCACGTTCTTATGAATTTGCCAGACTGGATGCAGGAGGCGCCCTAGGGGACATAAAGAGATGGAGAAAAGTAAGATGCACGCTTGGTCATCGTAAATAAGTTCTAGCATTTACATGTGTCAGTGGCATTGATGGTAAGTATGGAATAAGAAAGCATCGTTCCCCCGGGGCTCTCTTATAAGTGTTTTTTCATATTATCCACACCACGTTTTATTAGTACTTGTGTTATTTTCATATATGGTGATCATGTTTGATCTATAGCGTTTGCGGTCCTTTACGAAGGATGGTAGATTACCTATACATCTGTTAGCCAAGGCTGCAACCCTTGCAGTTGTATATTAAGGGTAATTTACGCGCATGCTGCTGGTCGGCTAATAAGATCTCATTAATTTATCATGATGCGCTGATACAACGTGGTGTGTATTGGTAGTGTATGGATATAGACTCCGTATTTATCATACCTCAAACTTCTCTGTGCATTGTCGTTGTTAGTTGTAATTATAACATAAAGAAGCGTGCATTATTATACAGAAGAAAGTGAACTGCAGCTTCTCGACGCTTTAGTTTCCCAGCGCCGTAGATATCTAACAATTATAATTAGTTCGATTTAACACTTTGTAAAGGCCTGCTTAGCGTATCTTAACCCTAGAACGCATACATCTAAGAAAGTTACATTAACGCATATGTGGTGTCATATACGACACCACCTTTTTTGTTTAATGGGGCACTTTAAATTTACTATACGCCTTTTTTAATATCTGGAAGTTAATTTTGACTGCAAAGATGCATATTAAAGCGTAAAACGGACGTTAAAATTGTTAAAATATTTATTTATTAGTATGAATAAATTAATTGTTAAATCTAAGGAACTGATCAGGTACTAATATCTACGTTAAACAGTGACAAATAACTAGTGTGATTTTTTAAAAACTCAATTGCAGCAGATCCTGGATAGCCTGAATCAGTTGGCAGTATTGAAGTGTATTGTTGGTGACACTGTCTGTGTCAAAACTGACGCAAAACCTAACCTGCTAACCTCGAATTTGACATAGACTTACAGTGTCACCAACTATACATTTCAGTATCTTCAACTGATTCAGGCTATCCAGGGCCTGCTGCAATTGAGTTTTTAAAAAATCACACTGTAGTTATTTGTCACAGTTTAACGTAGATATTAGTACCTGATCAGTTCCGAGAAAACTTGTTACGTGATTGCATAGATGGCGTCATATGCGACACCAAGTAACAAAAAAATTAATTATAAAGCTTGTAACAATTTTTGGAAATTAAAAATGAAAGGGATATATCAACAATAATCTGCTGGAGAGGTACTGAAAATATGAATATGATAACATAACAGCAAATCACTAAAAACTAGATAGTTAAACAGGTGGTGTCTCATATGACGCCACCTATGCGTTCTAGGGTTAAGTGCATAGCGGCTTTATTGTTAACTTGAAACTGACAAATCGTCTGCAAACCTTATCACTTATACCTATTGTGTTCCCCCTGTAAATTTGATTCGACTAAACTTCTCTTTTATTACGCTTTTTGAGGTTGGTTGAGAGGTCTAAGGCGTTGACCGTGAACTAAAAGGCTAGGTGGTGCGGAGACGTTCTAGACACTGACTTCAACGCTGTGGTTTTGGCTTTGAACTCAAGGCCGAGTGGTGGGGAGTTGCTAGCCAGCAATCGTGAATTCAAGGCCAAGTGTGGTGGAGATTTCGTGGCTTTGAACTGAAGGTTGATCTTCAAATGAAAGCTGAGCGAGGAGTGGTCTTGGCTTTGAACTCAAGGCCAAGTGGTGTGGTAGAAGATCTAGCCTTGGACGTGACTTGAGAATTTACCGAGTGAGCTTAGCTGAGCATAACATCTATACACACGAAGAGATATGTATTATATAGAGTAACTATACACACAATACGTTTTATCAATACTTTCGCTGTTTTTCGTATATGGTGGCTGCAACCCTCGCAGTTGCGTATTAAGAGTAATTTATGCTCATGCTGCTGATCGGCTAATAAGATCTCATTAATTTATCATGATGCGCTGATAAAACGTAGTGTGTATTGGTAGTGTATGGATATTGACTCCGTATTTATTATGCCACATACGATTTAGGCACTTCTCTGTGCATTGATGTTAGTTGTAATTATTACATAACGAGGCGTGCATCGTTATACAGAAGAAGGTGCACTGCAGCTTCTCGACGTTAATTTCCTAGCGTCATAGCTATGTAACAGTTATAATTAGTTCGATCTATAACGTTGTGATGGTCAGCTTAGCGTATCTTAAGTGCATAGTGGCTGTATTGTATGTGTGTTGTTAGCTTAAAACTGACAAATCGTCTATAAACTCTATACCTACGTATTGTGTTCGTCCTGTAATTTTAATGCAACTAAACTTCACCTTAATGTGCACTGCAGCTTCGCGACCTTAGTTCCCTAGTGCCATACAGACATCTAACAGTTACCATTAACCAGAACCTAAAGTATCGTAAATGACGTGCATGTCCTCAGTACACAGATCAGATATGGATAATATCAATTTTATGTCGCATACAAGGTTTTTTCGCTTCTCTCACATTGCTGTCTCTGCACGTTATTTAAGCGTATCTAAATGATTTTTGTTAAGTGTAACAATCTCCCTCGCACCATCCTTCCGATTTTCCATAAATACTATTATTAGGGTTCTTTCTCGATTTGCTTTAAAATTAAGGCTGAGGTCGCTAGCTTGGCTGCTGAACGTAGTGACTTAGTGAGAATGTTGAGGCAGTCCTGTCTCAGAATGCGATGCCAGACATATGCAACTATTTTAGTAGCATAGAGGTGTGAATGAGGATATTTTGTAATAACAATATATCGTGTTACTGCTTATTTAAAATAACAATTACATCTTCTACTGCAAATTGCTGTTAACAATAACAGATTTTTCCGTAAGAATCGATCTCTACTTTCAGCCGCTAGGATGGAGCAAGGCCGCGCCGTACAAAATAAAACGACTTCCGCTTACTTGCAACCGAGTGTCGACAGAATTTCAATGTCCAGTGCACGCTGTCATTATGTAGTGCATATGTGGGACTTGAGCTATTTGATCTTCACGTAAACGTTATGTGCCGTTAAAAATAACTGCAGCCCTAGCGAAGATGCCTTGAAGGACTTCACCGGGTAAACGACATATTTGAGTAGGAAACTTCGCAGAATAAGGTAATTGTAAACACATTCGAAATTTCATTTTCCATTAGCCTGATGTTTCGGAGACTACTAATTAATTCTCATCTACCACCTTTGCTAGTTTTGAGTATCTAATAAAATTCGTTTAATTTGTGTGCAGGTGTTTACTTTTCAAACTAATAATTAACATTCTTTATGCGTGAAGTATTTCTTAATATATTGGTAATATAATAATTATTTATTCTAGTGCCCCAAGATGCCTTGCATATGGACGACGAGCAGATGCCTTTTCGGTTCCAGCGGCTAATTTATGGAGGACTTCACGTACGACTGAGGGGATCGGTGGTGGTGTTTGCCGGTGCATAATCCCGAACCTGAAGGACATCGCCTTGTAAAATACAGGAAACTTACTGAAGCAACCCCGTAGTCACCTTATAATCTATGTAACTTTAAATTTCTGAATAACTACGAAAATAGTTAATCTCAAATTAGTGGTCTTTATAAGACCGACCGTTAATATTTTAAACACTCCCAGTCTTGAGAAAATTACAAACTTAAAAAAAGAAAATGAAGCGGATCTCCGAAGCGATAGCGAATTTTGGCGAAAATAATTAAAATTATTTTTTGCACTCATGATTTCAAAATTCATATTTCCCGGTCATTCCCGATGCGCCGAAAATGACTTTTCCCGCACCGGGGTGTTTTTTACTTTCCCACAAAAACTATGGCAATTGTGTGTTCCAGGGGCGCTGTAAACGTCAACAAAAGCTAACAGGTGCTAGGATACGTATAAAAATTTAGTAATTTGTGCTGCCAACTCAGTAAAGTTGTAAAACACTAAATAATATTTTTTTAAATATTTTGAGTTATTCGTTACAAAAAACATTGTACCTACCTCTTTCGGGAAGAATTTTCCCGAATTCGCACTACATGCAGCACTCCCTTCGGTCGTGCTGCAAACAAAGTGCTCATTCGGGAAAATTAACTTCCCGAACTTGTTAGGTAAATAACTATTTCGCGAATTGACAATGCTTTCACACAGGCGGTCTTATAAAAAACGTAATATGGCAATAACTTCAATTCTTTGTTAAAATAAACAAAAGTGCTTGAAACGTTGTTTACTAAGAATAGAATTCGAATTTTATTGCCTTATAATGTTAGAATATATTATCTATAAAAAAGTGCTATAATTCAAAGAAAATACAACTTAAAAATTGTAAAAAAATATACACTTAATTTTAAAAAAAATAGACACTGTATATAGCCAAAGAGTAAATAAAGTGCGTTTTTTCTTTATTTCGCCGTAAATAGCAACAAAAATATAACATATTTCATCTTAAAGGAAAGAATATAAATAAATAAACTTATATTGAACTCAGGGTTAAAATAACTGGGAAACAGCTAAGCATCCTTTATTCTCACAAAATTTTGATAGTTTTCTAGCGAGTGTAAGCGCTATTTTTCAAAAAGAAAAAAACGGCCTAGCGACATTGCATGAGATAGTGAGACAAAATTTAGACATCAAAAATCACTATTGTATAAATTAAAAACGTACCTGGTAAATAGTGCACCCAGCTTCCACTACGCACAAATTGCACATACAGACCATTCAAAATCTGCGGGTGTCGAACTGCATGCAACGTGGCCTAGAGACGTTAAGAAATGCGACTGGACTTGTATTAAAACAAAATAACCCAGAAGCGCACCTGCGAATCCGGTTTAGTGCAACTGGCACTAGTACAAAAATGGACGCAAGATAGGGTTTTACATGGTAAATTTTAAATAAAAAGCAAACGCTTCGTCAATATTCGGCAATCACGGTCGTTGTTGTTTACTTTCCCCGTATAGTGATTGTTTATTTGCGCCATGACAGTTCTACAGTATACCTCCAATGTTTGATTCTAAATAATAGGTCATATTACCGAATTTATGAGCAGTTGAAGAAAAAATAGTATGTCTCATTCCCACAAAAAATGCGTTTTCGGGACGCGTAAGACTCGCCGTACTCCGCTGCGCGTCGTCCGGCGATCTGTCTTACTTGTCCCGAAATCATGCATTTTTTGTACTAATGAAACAAATAACTATATACTATTTGTTCATGTATCGAATAGGGATTTTTGAGCATAAATGGGCTTTTTCGTTAAAAGCCCTCTTGTTATAGGATAAGTGAGGGGCTGATTTAGAGCGTTGAAATTTTAAGTTTGGATGTAGCAGTAATTTTTCTGTTGGCGATTATGGGGATGCTGGTCTTTTACGATATTTAGGTTGTTTTTGTTTGCAGTACCTTCTTTTCGCGACTTTCTGTCAGCAACCTCGGAAGTCCTCTCTTTGACAAATTAAGGCAATGTATACCTGGTTCAAATTCTGCAATAATTGTTCTGCAGATGCAAGTCTTAGCAATGTTTCGCTTGTGTAAACCGTTTACAATTTCAGGCTTAGGCATGTGTCGAACTAGGTTGTAAATGCTCCTTCGTATTTCCAGCTTGTACGACATAGCTATACAAATCATTTGACATCTACGAAGTGTCATTATTAGTTTGAATATTAAATACTATACGAGTCATGAGGTTAGAAGCCAATAAGAATGCGTAATTTTTCTCGGTTGTACATGTAGTACAACAGTTATTTTAGTAACTCTGGCGATATTCATTATACCGATGGGGCCACAATTATACAGTGCTATTATACAAAATGCGAACATAGGTAGGTAGTCAAATGAGTTAGAATACAGTTTATGGGCTTTGTATGCGTTAGACAGAAATAGACATATACGATTTAAAATCTAGTATCCTAGGATTCAGTGTTTTCTGAAAACAAACACCTTCATTCTGCGGGTGCTAGATGTTAATCGCATATATGTCTATTTCTGTCTAACGCATACAATGCCCATAAACTGTATTCTAACTCATTTGACTGCCTATGTTCGCATTCCGTATAATTGCACTGTATATAACAGCCATAAGATAACATGAACAACAACATAGAATGTTTGAGTAAGAAAGAGATAAACATAGTAGCAAATATACGAGTAGGCTTGAAGCTCATTTTAATTATGACATTTGTCAACTAATTGTGCCTACTAGAATAATTTTGTTGTATGGTCATCTCTTTCTTACTCAAGCATTCTATTTTGTTGTTCATGTTATCTTATTGCTGTTATAACGGGTGTTCATAAACAGTCGTCATCCCAGTTGCTTTGAAAAACAAAATGTTATGTATTTGATTAATTCGTGCAACACAATGAAACGTCATTGAGTACTGTCATAGCGCATTATTTCTCAATTTTAATAGACATACGTTTCTGAAGTCAAAACCTACTGGGATGACGACTGTTTATGAACACCCGTTATATAATTATGGCCCCATCGATACATATCTTTACAAAACCGGTGTAGTACCAACATTTGCATAATAGCAGTTATTAAAAGCACACATTCTTCAAACAAATTTGATAGATATATTAACACATTTATTGGGGGGGAGGGAGTACGGGGGTGATAGTTTTTTAAATTATATTTGCCAAAAAATGCACTCGTTTTGGAGATAAGCCTCATTTTCTGTTTTATAGCAATTATTTGTAGTAGAGCTGTGGAAGTGGCGGTGTAAGAATCGCCCCATACCACATTGCGACGAGCATCTTTCAAATTTCCCAAACAATTTAACAATGGGGCAAGAGTATACGTAACATTTCGCTACCAGGGCTACCGCTAGCAATTTGAGAAGATTATCGAAAAAATATCCCTAGATCTAGTAACTTTTGCTGATTTCTGGTTACTTTTTACTCAGACAGTTGGCAACACACACATTTGACAAAGATAGCCCCATATAATTATAGAATTTATTCAAGGTCGAGAAACCTCCAGTCAAATAGGGATGTTTCCAATATTGGTGAACAGGGGTGGTGATTTTTCTGAATTATTACACGTTTCATTTTTCTGTTTTTAAACTTCGATTTAGCATTAGATATTTATAACGCGTTTGTAATTATTAAACCTTCTCCCAGTACTTAGTCTCGTCTTCAAAGCCATGGTTAGTCGCGGGTTTATGTATGTATTTGCAAATAGTTGCTGCCCGAGTGAAAAGGTTCGTCGGTCTGTTCTTATTAGACGATTTTCAGAATACTGGGTATGTTAAATGTTAAATAGGGGGTTTTCCTTTTATTTACAAAACGAGTTCCTTGTTATCCCGGATGAAATTTCCGCCACGGAGGAAATTGTCCCTTCGAGTGGATGCATGTTAAATGTATCTTAACATTCGAGGATGCGATCATGTTAAACACTGTTTAACAATTCAATAAACAATAAAAGTTCTAACAGCGGAGGGGCTAAGGGGGCGATTTTGAATTATTTTCGACAACTACGCAGCCGTTTATGAGATACTTAGTCTTGCGTTTAAGGTCGGGGTTAGTCTTGGATTTATAAACTGTCTTTTTTTTAAATAGTTGCCCGAGTGAGGAAGTTCTTCGGTCTCTTTTTATTATACGATTTTTGGAATACTGGGTAGGTAAAATGTTAAATATGGTGTGCTTCTTATAATAAGTGTATCGTTTTTAAAATTGATAAACAATGGCAGTTGTGTATCAATCTGGACAGGGATGGGGTGACGAGAGCAATTTTTTAAAATTATTTATGCCAAATACGTAGCCGCTTCGGAGATTTACTCCATTTTTCTGTTTTTTAAGTTTGGTGTTAGACGAATTTCCTCAAGGACAAGCGTGTTCGAGTCAGATTCGTTCTTATGAATTTGCCAGACTGGATGCAGGAGGCGCCCTAGGGGACATAAAGAGATGGAGAAAAGTAAGATGCACGCTTGGTCATCGTAAATAAGTTCTAGCATTTACATGTGTCAGTGGCATTGATGGTAAGTATGGAATAAGAAAGCATCGTTCCCCCGGGGCTCTCTTATAAGTGTTTTTTCATATTATCCACACCACGTTTTATTAGTACTTGTGTTATTTTCATATATGGTGATCATGTTTGATCTATAGCGTTTGCGGTTCTTTACGAAGGAAGGTAGATTACCTATACATCTGTTAGCCAAGGCTGCAACCCTTGCAGTTGTATATTAAGGGTAATTTACGCGCATGCTGCTGGTCGGCTAATAAGATCTCATTAATTTATCATGATGCGCTGATACAACGTGGTGTGTATTGGTAGTGTATGGATATAGACTCCGTATTTATCATACCTCAAACTTCTCTGTGCATTGTCGTTGTTAGTTGTAATTATAACATAAAGAAGCATGCATTATTATACAGAAGAAAGTGAACTGCAGCTTCTCGACGCTTTAGTTTCCCAGCACCGTAAATATCTAACAATTATAATTAGTTCGATTTAACACTTTGTAAAGGCCTGCTTAGCGTATCTTAAGTGCATAGCGGCTTTATTGTTAACTTGAAACTGACAAATCGTCTGCAAACCTTATCACTTATACCTATTGTGTTCCCCCTGTAAATTTGATTCGACTAAACTTCTCTTTTATTACGCTTTTTGAGGTTGGTTGAGAGGTCTAAGGCGTTGACCGTGAACTAAAAGGCTAGGTGGTGCGGAGACGTTCTAGACACTGACTTCAACGCTGTGGTTTTGGCTTTGAACTCAAGGCCGAGTGGTGGGGAGTTGCTAGCCAGCAATCGTGAATTCAAGGCCAAGTGTGGTGGAGATTTCGTGGCTTTGAACTGAAGGTTGATCTTCAAATGAAAGCTGAGCGAGGAGTGGTCTTGGCTTTGAACTCAAGGCCAAGTGGTGTGGTAGAAGATCTAGCCTTGGACGTGACTTGAGAATTTACCGAGTGAGCTTAGCTGAGCATAACATCTATACACACGAAGAGATATGTATTATATAGAGTAACTATACACACAATACGTTTTATCAATACTTTCGCTGTTTTTCGTATATGGTGGCTGCAACCCTCGCAGTTGCGTATTAAGAGTAATTTATGCTCATGCTGCTGATCGGCTAATAAGATCTCATTAATTTATCATGATGCGCTGATAAAACGTAGTGTGTATTGGTAGTGTATGGATATTGACTCCGTATTTATTATGCCACATACGATTTAGGCACTTCTCTGTGCATTGATGTTAGTTGTAATTATTACATAACGAGGCGTGCATCGTTATACAGAAGAAGGTGCACTGCAGCTTCTCGACGTTAATTTCCTAGCGTCATAGCTATGTAACAGTTATAATTAGTTCGATCTATAACGTTGTGATGGTCAGCTTAGCGTATCTTAAGTGCATAGTGGCTGTATTGTATGTGTGTTGTTAGCTTAAAACTGACAAATCGTCTATAAACTCTATACCTACGTATTGTGTTCGTCCTGTAATTTTAATGCAACTAAACTTCACCTTAATGTGCACTGCAGCTTCGCGACCTTAGTTCCCTAGTGCCATACAGACATCTAACAGTTACCATTAACCAGAACCTAAAGTATCGTAAATGACGTGCATGTCCTCAGTACACAGATCAGATATGGATAATATCAATTTTATGTCGCATACAAGGTTTTTTCGCTTCTCTCACATTGCTGGCTCTGCACGTTATTTAAGCGTATCTAAACGATTTTTGTTAAGTGTAACAATCTCCCTCGCACCATCCTTCCGATTTTCCATAAATACTATTATTAGGGTTCTTTCTCGATTTGCTTTAAAATTAAGGCTGAGGTCGCTAGCTTGGCTGCTGAACGTAGTGACTTAGTGAGAATGTTGAGGCAGTCCTGTCTCAGAATGCGATGCCAGACATATGCAACTATTTTAGTAGCATAGAGGTGTGAATGAGGATATTTTGTAATAACAATATATCGTGTTACTGCTTATTTAAAATAACAATTACATCTTCTACTGCAAATTGCTGTTAACAATAACAGATTTTTCCGTAAGAATCGATCTCTACTTTCAGCCGCTAGGATGGAGCAAGGCCGCGCCGTACAAAATAAAACGACTTCCGCTTACTTGCAACCGAGTGTCGACAGAATTTCAATGTCCAGTGCACGCTGTCATTATGTAGTGCATATGTGGGACTTGAGCTATTTGATCTTCACGTAAACGTTATGTGCCGTTAAAAATAACTGCAGCCCTAGCGAAGATGCCTTGAAGGACTTCACCGGGTAAACGACATATTTGAGTAGGAAACTTCGCAGAATAAGGTAATTGTAAACACATTCGAAATTTCATTTTCCATTAGCCTGATGTTTCGGAGACTACTAATTAATCCTCATCTACCACCTTTGCTAGTTTTGAGTATCTAATAAAATTCGTTTAATTTGTGTGCAGGTGTTTACTTTTCAAACTAATAATTAACATTCTTTATGCGTGAAGTATTTCTTAATATATTGGTAATATAATAATTATTTATTCTAGTGCCCCAAGATGCCTTGCATATGGACGACGAGCAGATGCCTTTTCGGTTCCAGCGGCTAATTTATGGAGGACTTCACGTACGACTGAGGGGATCGGTGGTGGTGTTTGCCGGTGCATAATCCCGAACCTGAAGGACATCGCCTTATAAAATACAGGAAACTTAGTGGTAAGTAATAACTGTACTACATTTATCATCGTAAATAATACACGAGTGGGAAACTTTACTGAAAAGTGTTTTAACATTCCAAATTTAATTATCCATTAGCCTGCTGTTTCGAGGACTACTAATTAATCCTAATTTAGTACCATTTTACTTGCTTCCACTAATGCTTTTTTGGGCAGTTTACAAGTGCAGGTCATTTACTAAAATTTGTTTAATTTGTGTTCAGGTGTTTCATTTGCAAACTAATAATTAACATTTTTTGCGTGAAGTATTTCTTAATATATTGGTACTATAATAATTATTTATTCTCGTGTCCCAAGATGCCCTGCATATGGACGACAAGCAGCTACCTTTTCGGTTCCAGCGGCTAGTTTATGGAGGACTTCACGTACGACTGAGGAGCTCGGTAGTGGTGCTGAAGTGTTTCTCTTGCATCATCTTGAAGCTGGGGGACATCGCCATGTAAAATACATATTAAACAATGAAACTGAGTGGTAAATAATAACTGTACTACATTTATCATCGTAAATAATACACGAGAGGGAAACTTGACTGAATTGTTTTAACATTCCAAATTTCATTCTCCATTAGCCTGCTGTTTCGAGTACTACTAATTAACCCTGATTTAGTACCATTTTTACTTGCCTCCACTAATGCTATTTTTGGGCAGTTTGCAAGTGCAGGTTATTTACTAAAATTTGTTTAATTTGTGTTCAGGTGTTTCATTTGCAAACTAACAATTAACATTCTTTATGCGTGTGTTTGTGTGGTTACTATGTTGGTACTATAACACATAATTATTTATTCTAGTGCTCCAAAATGCCTTGCATATAGACGAGCAGCTGCTTCTCTGGTACCAGAACCCTGTTTATAGGAGACATTACGTACGACTGAGGAGATCCCGGAGCTGGAGGACATCTTCGATTAGCAGAATAAGAATATTCCTTGTTTGCGTACCATAATGTAGTATGGATTTATGTATTGCTGAAAATAAAGTCTTTTAAAAATGTGTCTCTTTCATTAAACTTATTGGGGTTGTCCGAGTGCTTTATGGCCTTGACCTTGCACTAAAGGGTAGGTTGTGGAGGAGGTTTTAGACTAATCTTAAAGTCTGAGTGAATGGCCTTGTCTCCTTCATTAAATTTGTTGAAATTGGTCAAGTGGTCTAAGCGCTTGACCTTGAACTCAAGGCTATGTGGCGGCGAGACATAAACACTGACTTCAAGGGCGTGGTCTTGCCCTAGAACTAAAGCTAAGTGGTGGGGGGAGTTTCTAGCCAGCAACCATAAACGCAAAGGCAAGTGTGTCGGAGCTGTCTTTACCTTGAACTAAAGTCCGACTTTGAAATTAAGGCTGAGCAATGTGTGTACCAACGTTTCAATAGCTCTTGGAAATTAAACACAGCTAATATCATCTAAACGTGGCCGCTTGTAAAAGGCAACGCTAATTTACCACGGCTTTTCAATCTGACCGATTTCAATATCTGTTTGCACGTTCAAAAGGAATGCGGTTTAGTACGCGCTGCAACAAGAAGTCGCGTATTATGGATGACCTTGCTAGCTCCAAGCTGATCTCTCGCATTGTTCGTTGACACTGCAGTGCTGCATGAATCGAATGGTTTCGTTATGTTATTTTGCCGTACTTGAGGGTTAGTGGAGGATATCATCTTGAAGCGGAAACGTCGAAGAATAATTTTAGGTAAGTAGTTATAAATATTATTTCTAAACTACATGTACACTTCTGTGCAATAAAAAAGCACAGACGGCTTTGTTGTATTTATTTTGTATTTTGAAAGGACTTAATTTTTGGTCTTTTAATAAAGGTGTTGTTTTCAAGTTAACAGGTGCACAGGAGTGTACATTTATCAATGTCATACGTAGAATGCCAGTTACTGATTTAGTCCCATTTTTACTTGCTTCCACTAATGCTATTTTTTGGGCAGTTTACAAGTGCAGATCATTTACTAAAATTTGTTTACTTTGCGTCCAAGTGTATCATTTGCGAACTAATAATTAACATTCTTTATGCGTGTGGCGTATTGGATACTATGTTGGTGATATAACACCTAATTATTTATTCTAGTGCTCCACGACGAGCAGCTGCTTCTCTGGTACCAGAGCCCTGGGAGAGGCGATCCCGGAGCTGGATGACATCTGGCATTCCTTGTTTGTGTACCATAATGTAGTACGCATTTATGTATTGCTGAAAATAAAATCTTGTAAAAATGTGTCTCTTTCATTGAACTTATTGAGGTTGTCCGAGTGCTTTATGGACTTGACCTTGCACTAAAGGGTAGGTTGTGGAGGAGGTTTTAGACTAATTTGAGTGGTATTAAAAGTAACGTTGGCCTTGGAGTTCACGTGCCTTGCAATGCCAGTGACTGACCTTGAGGTCCTGAGGAGTAACGTTGGCCTTGAAGTTGACGTGCTTTGCAATCCGAGTAAATGACCTTGACGGCCGATTCGTCAGGGGAAGGAGTGCGTCTAGTCAGGGGAGGCCGTAACCTCGACCTTGAAAAAGTGGTGGGGGGAGGTTTCAGAACCATCCACTTGCCTCTACTACGACCTTGACCTTGAAAAAGTGGTGGTGGGAGGTTTCAGAACCGGCAAATGCTACCTACTTGCCGTTTATCAACGCACCTGCAACTGATTACAACACCACATATACATCGTTGAAGTGCGTTCTCAACGATAGGGAAAATACTGCCATACAACGTGCGTTGTCACATTTGATCAACCCCTTTATTTCAAAGAACGAGAAATTGTTGCAGCATCGGAGGTTGTTACACAACTTTCGAAGATAATAGTGAGGCTTGGAGGTTTCCATTTACTTATGTCATTTCTTGGATCAATCGGATACGTAATGGCAGGAAGTGGTCTGAAGGAAGCAATCAGTAGTGTCCACAAACCAAATTCTGTAGATTGGTTAACATTTCAAAGATATTAAATCCTCCCGCGCTGACAGAGTACTTTCGCTTTTAACAGTCAGAAGTAACATCAAAGTTCATGATACAGCAGTACCTATCGATCCATTATTGCTGTTCCAAAGAATCAGTGCCATTAAAAGATCGGATGCAGAGCTATCAATGTTTGTTCTTGGGGACCTGCGCAAAGGAAAAAATCTGCTTTGTTTGACGTCTTCAAGCAATCAGTAACTGAATTTGATTTTACAACAGTCACGTACGTCATCGCCGGATGATTCCTTTTGCATCGAGTTGTGTGGTATCAGAATGAATCTCTTAATTCGATTTGTGCAAAGTATGTTGGTTATGTACAAAGGTACGACGGTTCAAACGCTGTCATAGTCTTCGATGGATACAACAATAGCACCAACAGCGTGAAACCCATGGAACAACGTCGTCGTGCAGCAAAATGTTTATTTGTTGATACTTCGACGAGATGATGTTGACGTTTTAATTATTGAAACAGCTCTGGAATGTTCACGCACAAATAAAAAAGTTGTTGTTGGAGAAAATGTGGACCTTTTGGTAATTTTGGTTAATCACGCTCCGATTGAAGAAGAGCTCTTCTTTCTTAAGCCAGGCAAAGGAAAAGCAAAAGCTCTAGACTTCTCGGAGTTTTAATAAATATGAAGACATCATGGATAATCATCTCTTCCTACACGTTTTCACTGGATGTGACACGACATCTGCTCTTTTTCATAAAGGAAAAACTGCAGCTTTGAAACTTTTCACGAAACGTCAAGACTTACGTGCTGCAGCTCAAATTTTCAACCACAGAGAGTCAGTTTCTTCGGATGGAATACGCATCTTCTTAGCTGTGTATGGCGCTCCGGTTAACCAAGATGACTTGGGAGAACACCGTTACCAGTGATTTATGAAAGCTGTAGACAGAAACAAGTCGATCCAGTTGAGTATGCTACCCCCCACAGTCGACGCGGCTAAAAAGCGCCTATATCGTGTCTACTACCAGGTGCAGAAGTGGTTAGGAAACGAACTGATTTCTCAAGATTGGGGATGGGTATTCAAAAACGGCTTATTGGAGCAAACCTCGCAACCTCCTGCTCCGGATTGTCTTTTGAACATGATTTTTTGTAATTGTGCGAAAGACTGTGGCGCTTTGTGCGGCTGTGGAAAGTTGGAACTGCAATGTTCAGCAGTTTGTGGCAACTGTCATGGGACATCTTGCCTGAATGCTGCCCCAATCGAAGATCATAATCTTGAAAAGGTATTGACATCGACGATCCAGAAAAACCTCTATTGATGATTCCGAATCCTGGTATTTTCCACTAGTCCAGTGGTAAAATGAAGAATAAATCAAAGATGGATAAGAAGAAAATGTCAGAAAATAAGTCAAAACTGAGTTACATTAGCAAACCTAATTTTTGACTGATTATTAATATTAACTTAATAATCAATAACCTAAATAAATAAATAATAAATTTTGTTCACTAATATATACCATTTTCATACCCCAATTCCTATAGAAAATGTAAAAATTAGAAGATAACGCACAGAAAACTATATTTTGATCATTACATGCACTAAAATATCCATACAAAATTTTTACCGCAGTTTCAATGCCCGATTACGTAATAGCTATTTAAGTAACAAGGAATGTAAGGACCTATTAACATTTGAGGTAGGCAAGTACAAGCCAAGACGAAGCCGCGGCTTGTTGCCTGCCGAAAATGTTGATAGACAATACATTCCGAGTTAACTTATTATATTTTCCCGCTACTTATCGAAATTTTTCTAGAATTTTGAAAAAATCGTTTGATTTGTCACCTGTCACCAGGATTAGTTTTAGTGAGTCGTGTTACCTGTGTGTGTCACATGTCACCTAAACACTTGCAATTTATAAACAAAACGTCTAAATCTGCATCTTGCTTTGCTAATTTTATTGTCCTAGAAACTTAATAATAATATTAAGCTCCGTTGTCAAGAAAAAGCAGCAAACAAATATAATCACCGATTAACACGTTTTGTTACAAAAAGGCTGTATCACTGACTTACATGATTAGCAGCGGGAAAAAACTATTAGTGTTATCGATAAACTTTATATCACTTTTTTTGTAGAGGATTTTCCGTTATTTTTTTTATAATTACACATCATAGCCATAGGATCGATGGGAATGTAGATATTGGCAAAAAAAGAAAAAAGGTACTTTTTTGGGCCGTTTTTCCGCTGTCAAAGTTTTGCGTACACCGGAATCTTTGGGACTTTTCACAGATTGTTTGGGGAGCTGAAAGGTACGTGTACACCAATTTATAGCTCACTATAAATGGTTCCGAAGTGCAATGCTAAACTTCCTGAACTAACATGCGCCACGTGCGCCATGGAGCACTCCTCGAATTTGTGCGTCGTGGTTGCCTTAAATAGAACGCTTTTTTCGTTAACCCCCTTTTCTGCTTTACAGCATTTACGCTGTATCTGTTGGGTCTCCTTTGTGTCAAGGGCAAAGTCTGAACTATGTGCAAATTGTTACTTTTGTCTATTTTTCAGTTAAAGCAAAAATAAACTACAGCGCCTGCTAACGCGAATTTAAATCCGGGCGCTGATCCACCGAGCCATCTTGGGCCTCTTCCGGCTTTGCGATGTCGGCTGTATTTAACAGAATGAACTTGTTCAAACTTTTTGACTTTTCTACGACATTGCCCTGTATCGGTTGGGCTCCATTTTCGACAAGTGTAAAGCCTGACCTATGTGTAAATTATAACTTTTATCTATTTGTCAGTTAACGTAAAAATAAACAAAATTGAAATTTTTAAGATGCTCACCCTGTATTAATTGCCCGACATTTACTCGGTTTCGTACCAGGCAGACATTTATTGTGCATGCAAAATATCGTCTTTCTTCAACAAATAGTTTTTGAGTTATATGGCCAACAGACAGACACACAGACGGAATTGAGAAAACCTGGTTTTCGTCATCTAGTGACCCTGAAACGTGAAGATCTGAAGAAATCTCGGAAGGTGATTTTTTCGTCATTACGATACTTAAGTAACAAACGACTTCCGGGATTGGACCGTGTCATGATTGAGATCGAAGAACTCAACGCTTCGCCCACTTTCGTAAGGGGCTTCATCAGGAGGAAAAAAGCAAAAGAGCACGACGTCGCGAGTTTCGCCTCTGACGTGGTTCACACGTTGAGTTACCGTGCTCTTCTGTCCCTTCCCTTGCAAAGAGTTTCGCCTCTGGCGTGGTTAACACGTTGAGTTACCGTGCTCTTTTGCTTTTTTCCTCCTGATGACGCCCCTTACGAAAGTGGGCGAAACGTTGAGTTCTTCGATCTCAATCATGACACAGTCCAATCCCGGAAGTCGTTTGTTACTTAATGACAATGGCCGTGAAAGCCTCAAAAATCATTACGATATTTCCTTCGCCTTAGACGACGGAAGTAAAAACGAAATTGCAAACTAATATCAATGTTACCTTCACATTTTCAACGCAAAATTTAATCTCTCATTTGGTAAACTGAAAACTGATGTTTGTAATAGGTTTAAAAATCAAACAGATGTCACAGAAGATCCTGAAGAAAAGACGGAGTTAAATCGAAATCACCAATTGCATCTAGGTAAAGTAAACAAGTTCTATGCTGACCTGAAACGTCTAATGAGCTAGCTAAACTGACGAAAATATAAAATCCATTAGTTTTGACTACAAACAAAATCTACAAGTTCCCACTTTTTTACAAGAGGCAGCTCTGAGTTTTCAACCACTATTTTTACTCTGTAAAATTTGCATGTTCCCATATGTACTTGTACAATAAAACAGTAGTGGCAAATAGTGTAAATGAAACTGCATCGTTTCTGAAAGATTATATTGATAACCATGTTGATCCTACCATTAAGACTCTTTATGTATTTACCGATAACTGTGTTGGTCAAAATAAGAATATTGTCCTTGTTCAAATTAGTGATGGGCATAACCGGACAATTTTCATAACCGAATTATTTGCATTCGAATAATATTAATAACCGAATGATTACTTGAATAATCATTCGAATAAATTTTGGCTCTCGATTCGTTTCGATTAAGTCAGCCGGTTTGCCGGTTGGCGGTTCACCGTCATCTGCATCGGCATCGTAACTTGCAGTTAGCAGAGGAACTCAGTTAATCGTTAATTATAATAATCGTATAAATGATTTTTATTTGATTTCTAAGGAGTTTAAACCATTCAGAATAGCTATATCAATACTAATCATAAAGAAATTATAAATATGCGAATACAAAGTATTTATTGAATCTATTTTTAGTTCCTAAAATTCTCTAGTAGCCACCCTTCCCTTTTCGCTTGCACATCATACCGGTATATTTTAGAATTCATAATTTATCTACGTTCAGCCTTCCGCGGTTCGATGGACGCACACTTAAAATTTTAAACATCGAAATCCACCTCTTGTCTCACGTTCATATCATATGACGACGGATGGGCATCAACTGCTCCGTTATTAAAATTAAATATAAATCTGTTACGATATTAGAATATCTTATTTCGCTTTCTGTTTATCCCTTATTAGGCATAATCAACCGTTTTTCGAAGCAAAAATGTAGGCAGTTATAAATTAATACCAACACAGCTTCGGCAAACCTCATACTCAGCAGAACGTTATCTTTAATAGGAACGGCCCCATAAATTTAACTGGTCGATTGGGAGTCTCAAATGTGTTAATAACATCAACAAGCAGCCGCGAGCTTCACTTGAGCCAATCACTACAATGTGCCTTGCTTATGGTTATGAATGACATATTATTTACAGAATTTCGATCACTCGCAGGTCGCTGAGATACGGCACGTAGTACATATCAAGATGAGGTTATTTTTTATTCGAATACTTGGAACGAAAACCGAGTTACAGAGGTTATTTCAATAACCGGATAACCGGTTATTTTTCATTCGAATAAGCCCATCAGTAGTCCAGATGTTGCCCACTTTGGCAGTCATAGAAAGATTTCAGGTGATACTTTATAGATTTTCAGTTGCGTTACATTTGCGATTGCAAAAAAAACAAAGAAAATATTTTTCGAATTTTATTATTAAAAGTTGATGGATTTTATGCATTTACAAACTTATTTTTGAAATGTACAACGACGCCTATATTTGGCCTAACGGCTGTTGGCTGAGTACCAAATTAAATAAAATTAAATTACAATTAAAATATATCTCAATGGTTTTTATACTAGCGGAAAGCCTCTGGATTCCGATGACGTCAGATTACTCTCGAAATTATTTTTAAGAAATGGTACGGAAATTGTTCAAACAAATCGTACAAGTAATCAGGTATTTTGAAAACTTGCATATAAATGGATACTTCCAGCGTATGCAATGTGTAGAAAAGAATACAGATATTTTTAGTAAAAGAATTATTCGCATTATTTTTCTGTTATAAAAAATACTATAATTTTCCGCTGCGTGTTTGGAATTATAACCGTGTTGCGCCTGGTTTATGGCTAATTTGTGCGACGCAGCCCAGGAAATAAAGGGATAACGTCGGAAATAGTTAGTAAAACGCTGAACATTGGCCAGTTGTTAGACCACTACAAGATATACATTTTCCCAAAACTCCCCGAACTTCCCCCCTGCGATTCCCCCTCAGTGCCCCTTCGAACCTCATATTCACACACTTTAGAAAGCTGCTGCATACCTCGGTAACTAATAATCGTAACGGTGTAATTTTTAAGATGCATCTTAAAAGAATGTGCTAGTAACACGCTTTTGTCTAAGTTTGATTAATATATACACATTTTTCTGAATTCTAATAAAATTAAAACTGAAAGTTTGATTTTACCCCTGTAGTTTTTTTTAAATAACAAAATAAGTTAAAATGCCATAAATTTTAAATCATTTACAGTACACACGGGGGTTACTCGCCAACAAAAGAGTAAAGAAAGACAAGTGAGTGGTAGCATGACAATCTATTTCAGTGCTCACA
Source organism: Agriotes lineatus (assembly GCA_940337035.1). Taxonomy (NCBI): domain Eukaryota; kingdom Metazoa; phylum Arthropoda; class Insecta; order Coleoptera; family Elateridae; genus Agriotes; species Agriotes lineatus. The sequence goes on from CALNHX010009821.1 coordinate 24,359, forward strand.
CACTACGGAACAATTCAAGTTCACTGTTTTTGCACCCACAATTACTTCCATATCCTGACTTACAGCTGCAGGATACGAGTTGTAGGCATTGAACTAGCAATAAGTCTCAATGCTTTCTATTTTCTCCATTCCTGTCTACGTATTCTATCTTCCATCGTCATTCAGTTGCAAGAAGTTTATTTCCTGACGACAGTGACGTTTGCATTCGCAAATAAATTCTTAGAGGATGTTGATCATACGCGTTTGATGTTGAGAAAGTTTCGCCAAGTCAAAATTTGTCTTAATGCTGCCCACTGGTAAACAATTTTTCTCGAGGAATTCTTGACTAAAATCTTTGTTTGTTTCTCAGCTTCAGGTTTTTATCAGTTTAATGACTGAGTTTTATGGGTTGGAAAAACTCACCGCCATTGAACGAAGCTTGCTACTTCCATTTCACTCACAACATAAAGCAACGTCAACATAAAGATAACATTTTTACAAAACTCCCACATCAAACACATAATACACTTTATACGCATCTCACCAACATCGTTTGAAAGTTGTGTATGCATGTTCAAACGTCGCTAGGAAATACACTTTTAGCAACTGAATGACGATGAAAGATAGAATAAGTAGGACGGATTAGACAAAAGAAGAAAGCATTGAGATCTATTGCTAGTTCAATGCATTTTGCCTCGCATGAACTTCTACGACTCGTATCCTGCAGCTGTAAGTTAGAATGTGGAAATAATTGCGAATGCAAAAAATGGGCTTAAATTGCCCCGTAATGTATGAGCACAGCAATGGATTGCGATGTTACCACTCACTTGTCTTTCTAGAAGCAAATTACTCTCATTATGGCGAGTGACTATATTTATTATATATTTTGAGTATACATATATACTGTAAATAATTAACACTTTATGATATTCTAACTTATTTTGTCATTTTTAAACAAGCTACAAGGATAAAACAAAACGTATTTTAAAATTAAAATTATTTTTTTTCGATTTTATAAACATTAAAAAATATACTATGTGACTATTAAATTCACCTGTCATCTGTCAAAAAGTGACCAATAAAAATCCAGAATTTTGACGTTTCTAGACCAATAAAAAAATATCAGTATATATCTTCCTAGAAGGCATTCAAGTGACTATTTTAAACAAATATGATTTTTATTAAAAAAAGCCGATATTAGTGTTCTGTTACTATAGGAATTGCGTAGTTTGTTGCTAAATTTTTTGAAAACTAATTTGAAAAAGTAGTTTAGGTTATTGAATAGTCTCTCGAATACCATTCTTCGTCAAAGTTAAGTAGAATATTTTTGCGGTGGTATCACTACTCATGTCTATTGCGCTTAGGATTAGGACCCGTGTTAGCGCACTCGTCCTAATCGAACCTAAGCGCAATGGACATCGTGATACCACAGCAAAAATATTCAACATAACTTTGACTACTCATGGTATTATAAGTGAAAATTAGAGCATACTTAAACAAAAATATTTAACTAATACATTTTTTTAAGATAAAGCTTAAAAATTGCACCGTTACGATCATTGGTTGCCGAGATATGAAACGGTTTTCTATAATCTACGAATGTGAAGTTCGGACGGCCACTGAGGGGGAACCACAGGGGGAATGGCAAAACGTTTTGAGAAAATGTATCTCTTGCGGTAGTCAACAACTGGCCAAAGTTCGGCTTTCCCCTAATTATTTCCTACGCCATTTCGTTCTTTCTTGGGTTACGTGGTGCAAATCAGTGATGGGCTGGGGGCGACACGCGTATAACTCAAAACACGTAGCGGAAAAAAATCGCATTTTTTACAACCAAAAAATAGTGCAAATATTCTTTCAGTAAAACTGTCTTCATTCTTTTCTACACATTACATACTCTGAAAGTGTCCATTTATGTGCAATAGTTTTCAAAATACCTCTATGCTGAAATTTATACCACGCTTTCCCGGTACGCTTTGCTTATACAATTTCTATAGCGTTTGTTTAAAATAATTTCGAGATTAATTTGACATCATCGGAATCTTTTCAGTAATAAGAATGTTAGGTTAGTATAGCTTTAGTATAGTTATTATTTTATAAGTTAATTATTTCCGCATTTGCATATTATATCAACGGCGTTAGTTAAAATTATCACCGATAGAGGGACCAACAATGATGAATTTTCGTATTTTTAAAATGTGTTGCCTTGAATGCATAACAACCCATATACCTGATCCTCCTCCGGAAACGCACCATTCTTTTAACCACCCTCGAACTAAAACAACGCCTTATGTGTAACCCGCGCTCGGCACGACCTTTTGCCCTGTGTGAAACAGCAGTCGATTTGTGTTGAAGATGAAATTGATATAATTCCGTTGATCCCGCTCCTGCTAGTTTCATCAGATTGGTAAGTCAAAGCAATTTATTATTTGTGTATTTATTACTTCTTGTTCTTGATCTATTAGTTGATTAATTAAATTCATTGTTGTACGCGCCGCAATCATTTTTGGTCCTTCGAGCCGGATATTCGCTTAATTAATTAATTAGTAGATTTCCATCGCATAATTCGCCTTGTGAAAACGCCGCATTTTGCAATTTATTTTAGTGTTCAGTATAGGTTATTATTAGTTTAGCGTTTGGGGAGTAAAATTGAATAAGCAACAGTATTGTGATACAGTAAGTACACTTTTTCCAATTACGTGATTGTTTAATCGTTGGCAAATATAGTTCGTTATCTTAGTTCCTTTGTGTGAAGGAGGGTGACCCGTGTTTAGTTTAGCCGCTAAGGGCTACCACATGTGCCGTGCCCATTTAAAATTCCGCTGAAACCTAATCTTTTTTTAAGGGTCTCGCCAAGTGGCAAATTCCAGCTAACTATTCGCTGTTGCGGCAAACTCGTCTAGTTTTGAATTTAATAAGCAATTTTCTGCTTTTAAAATGCCTCCTAAAATCAATGCGAAATATATTGAAACTCGTGCGCTACGAGATAGTTTGATAAACAAATTAACGGAAACATTAGAAATTGCGCAAATAGCACAAAATGAACGCGCTTTTATATTTAAAAGACGGTATCAAGATGTTGATGGAATTTATTCTAAATTACAAGCTGCACATGAAAATGTAATAACTCACTTATCAAGCCAAGATGACCCAGATTTTAAAACTGAAGATTCAATTAGGACAAATTATGATGCGATCTTTTACGAAGTGTGCACTCTGTACGACCAATTATTCCCATCGGAGTTGCGTACCTACATCTAATTCAACGGCTTCAACTGGTAACGGAAATGGCAACGGAAATGGTAACATTCGTCTCCCAAAAATTCAATTGCGTCACTTTAATGGGAGTTTGAACACTTGGTCTTCCTTTTTTCAGTTGTTTAATACTGTAATTCACAATGTGACAACACTATCAAACATTGAGAAGTTTCAGTATTTAATTAGTTGCATTTCTGATGAACCATTAAATTTAATAAAATCGCTACAGTTATCAGAGGATAATTATTCAATTGCGTATCAGATCTTAATAGATCGGTATGACAATAAACGCAGATTGGCCACCCATTATTGGCAAAAAATTCATTCTTTAACATCGTTAAAGGAAGAATCCCCCAAGGGCCTTCGAGAATTATTTGATAATTTCCGGGAAAACCTCGCAGCATTACGCGCTTTAAAAATCGCCGATTCTCTTGAAGATTTTATTCTATTAAACACTTTATTGTCCAAACTTGATCCAAATACACGCAGGTTATTCGAATCTGAAATTCGAGATTTAAAACAGGAAGTCCCGGCCTTCCAAATTCTTGAAACCTTTATTGAAAGTCAATGTAGGGTTCTGGATACTGTGAAAAATTCGCAGCCATCTGCACAGCGCTATAACCCCAAAATACAAAATAAAGAATCCAAACGGATCTTTCATGTAACATCAACCCAGGTATCTTTTAACAAGTGTTTTATCTGCAATACAGATCATTCGACTTACTCGTGTCCCGAATTATCTGAGAAAACACCGCAACAGCGCTTTGAGTTGGTAAGCTCAAAAAAATTGTGCGTTAATTGCCTTAGTGGATTACATCACACGCGCGAGTGTAAATCTAAGGTAAAATGTAGCAAATGTAATAAATTTCATCACACGCTCTTGCACTTTGGAAAATTCAGTTCGCAACCTGAACGCATTGTTGATTCAGGAACAATTTCGCAACCGCAACTGCCATCTTCTTCAACCGAATCGATCGCAGTTAATAACCCTGAGCTTTCCGTTGCAGCGTTAGTTAGCTCCACTTCCAATAAACTCGTGCTGTTATCAACAGTTCTGTTAGATATCCGGGATTCAGCGGGACATCCACACACAATACGGGCAATCCTTGACGGCGGTAGTGAAGGTTGCTTCATAACTGCTAGTTGTGTTCAACGTTTAGGGCTACGCGTTAAAAACAATAATAGAATTCAAGTTCAGGGCATAGGATCTTCGGCTACTCTAGCCTCATCTGGAGTAGTTGTATTTACCCGCGCGATGAAATTCAGCCATCTCATATTATTGAGGCTCACGTAATCCCGTGTATTTCGCGAAATATTCCAGCTGCTCCAGTGGATGCGTCAACTTGGAGCCATATAAAAACGCTTCGATTGGCAGATCCACAATTTCATACGCCTAGTAAGGTAGATTTGTTACTTGGGGCGGATATTTTTGCTCAACTGCTACGACCTGGCATATTGGTGGGACCACCCGCAGCTATGAATACCATTTTCGGTTGGGTCTTATCTGGCCAGGCGCATGTGGACAATTCAAGTCGCGTAAATTCTTTCTTAGTTTCGCTTTCCCAACAAAACTTAGATTCGACTTTAAAAAAATTTTGGGAAATTGAAGAAATGTCTGGCCCAATTCCGCCCTCGCAGGATGATATCATATGTGAGAAATTATTCACTTCATCAGTGGATCGTGACCCTACTGGACGATACACTGTTGCATTGCCCTTTAAAACTCATAATCCTGAATTTCCTAATTCTCGATCCGTTGCTCTTCGCCGTTTTCATTTATTAGAAAAACGGTTCTCGCGTGATGAGTCTCTTCGCAAGGCATATCTTGAATTTATGAAGGATTACCTCGAAAGTGGCCATATGTCTCTCGCAAACGGTTCTGTACAATCAAACGAGGCGTATTATATACCACATCATTGTGTGTTTAAGTTGGAGAATAATTCAACAAAAATTCGTGCGCCACATCCAAGAACGCGTGCCGCCTTCAGCCTGGCGTCACATTCGATCAGAGGATAATCCCGCTGATTGCGCTTCCCGTGGTCTATTACCGCGTGAATTACTTAGCCATCCCTTATGGTGGACTGGCCCCACGTGGCTCACGCAATCACCTGAGGCATGGCCCACGCTAAAAATAAACTCCTCGGAAGTTCATGATGCAGTGAAAAAGGAAGAGAGAAACATTAGTGTTTTTGTGGCACATGTTGACGATTTGTTTGAACCCTGGAACCATCTTCTACGTAAATATTCATTGCTCAGTAGGATTCTAAGGGTAGTTGTCTATTGCCTTCGCTTTATAAATAGTTTGAAGAACCGTACAACCCGCGTAGTTGGTGCCTGCACTTCAATTGAATTACATGAGGCCCTGCTTATCTTGGTAAAGCAAGTGCAACGCCAAACTTTCCATGAGGTTATAGAAAACCTAACACTAAACAAGCCACTTTCAAAGTCACTCCGAAAGTTAAGTCCATTTCTTGATGACCGAGGTATTCTCAGGGTGGGCGGCAGGTTGCGTAACTCTCTTCTATCATTTGAAGAAAAACACCCTGCTTTACTTCCGCAGTCTCATCGACTAACGACACTGATCATAGAAGATGTTCACAATAAAAACCTTCATCCTGGTCCACGCAAGCTTGACTATTTAATTAGGCAACATTTCTGGATCCTCTCTTCTCAGCGCGCTATCCGCCGTTCCCTATCCAGATGCTTTAGGTGCTTTCGAATAAAGCCAAAGTCTCTACAGCCACCAATGGGCGATCTACCAGCCTTTAGAGTACAGCAGGTAAAAGCATTTTATTCAGTGGGAGTTGATTTTGGGGGTCCATATACCATAACTATGGGTAGAGTCCGAGGTGCCAAAACATATAAGGCATATATCTGTCTGTTCGTTTGTTTGGCTACTAAGGCGCTCCATTTAGAGCTAGTTTCCGACCTCTCCACAGACGCCTTCCTCGCTGCATTGCGGCGTTTTATTGCTCGTCGCGGTCGATGTGGTCTCATTATGAGTGATTGTGGCACCAATTTCATAGGAGCCGCACGTACCCTTTCGACCTATTTTAAGACAGCTGTCGACCAAGAAGGTATAACCTGGAAATTTAATTCCCCGTCTGCTCCACATCTTGGAGGTATCTGGGAGGCGGGAATCAAGTCCGTGAAAACACACCTAATGCGTGTGATTGGGGAGCAGATCCTCACATTTGAAGAGTTGTCGACGGTTTTCGCACAAATCGAAGCCATATTGAACTCACGCCCGCTATGCCCCTTAAGTTCCGATCCCAATGACCTGGAAGTATCGACTCCAGGCCACTATTTGACATTAGCGCCACTGACATGCATCCCTGATCCGAATTACATTGAAATAAGCTCTAATAGAGTTACTCGCTGGCAGCTGCTACAAAAGATGCACCAACATTTTCGGAAAAGATGGCATCACGAGTACCTGCATACGTTCCAACAACGAGCTAAATGGACATCAGTGTCTACGCAACTCCAACCTGGATCCTTGGTGTTAATCAAGGATGATTTATCTCCCCCATTGCGTTGGCGCATGGGTCGGGTCATCCAGCTGCACCCAGACGCACAGGGTATTTCCCGCGTTGCCACAATTAAAACTGTACAGGGTACATTAAAACTGCCCCTAGTAAAGTTGTGTGCTCTCCCAAATCAATAATTGTTAAAATACCTTGTATTTTGGTGGGCGGCATGTTAGGTTAGTCTAGCTTTAGTATAGTTATTATTTTATAAGTTAATTATTTCCGCATTTGCATATTATATCAACGGCGTTAGTTAAAATTATCACCGATAGAGGGACCAACAATGATGAATTTTCGTATTTTTAGAATGTGTTGCCTTGAATGCATAACAACCCATATACTTGGTCCTCCTCCGGAAACGCACCATTCTTTTAACCACCCTCGAACTAAAACAACGCCTTATGTGTAACCCGCGCTCGGCACGACCTTTTGCCGTGTGTGAAACAGCAGTCGATTTCTGTTGAAGACGAAATTGATATAATTCCGTTGATCCCGCTCCTGCTAGTTTCATCAGATTGGTAAGTCAAGGCAATTTATTATTTGTGTATTTATTACTTCTTGTTCTTGATCTATTAGTTGATTAATTAAATTCATTGTTGTACGCGCCGCAATCAAAGAAAAAATCGGAAAATATTTTTTTCTGGATGGAGCCCCCACCTTTAGATCTGCAAGGTCTGTATAGTTTATATGGTTCCACTAATACTAGTATAAAGAACATAATAATAATAATAATAATAATAATAATAATAATAATAATAATAATAATAATAATAATAAAGAAATTTATTATCCAACTTAAGAATGTGTCCAGATATTACAAAATGAAAAAAAAAACATATAAATCGGATAATTGGAAAAAGTTCAGTAACGGTCGACGTTACTGTTCTTCCACTTCCCCAGATATGATCCAAAGATAACAACAACAAAATTATAATAAAAAAAGAACACAATATAATTGTTAACTCTTTGATTGCGGTCACAAAAAAGTATGTATGAGCTATACCCCCTTATAACAAAATATATTATACATATTACATATTCCGCAGTATTTAAAATGTTACATATGTACATAAATGTACACACATCCAGAGTATAGTAGCCCACCTAGACATCTCGCTCCATCAACCATTCCTTAAAATCTCTTTTAAATTTACCTACCGATAATCCCTTAAATTTTGAGGGTAATTTGTTAAAAAATTTGCAAATGTTATATGAAAAACTCCTCTGAAACATTGACGTACTATGATTGGGCATAGATATTATCCCTCTATATCTAAGATTAAGATTATGAATATCTGTTCGGTAAGTTATTTTGCGACTGAGATATGGTGGAACCTTGGTGATAAGTATTTTGTAATACAAAACAGAATAATGAATTTCTCTACGTTTTGTCATATTAAGCCAGTTAGTTTCTTTTAATTTGTATGTTATTCTTTCGTATTTCTTTATCCCGTAAATCAATCTTAAACAATTATTTTGAACAAGCTGTATCCTCCTACAATCTTCTGCATCAATGCAGTGAGCGTACAAGGTATCAGCATAATTAAATTGAGACAGTACTAAGGAATTACATAGCATTACTTTAAGGTTTTTGTTTAATACATATCTGTTGGCGTAAATAAGTTTTAAAGCGCAGTAAGCTTTGCCTATGCAATTCCGTATATGTGTTTTAAATCTCAGAGCGTGATCGAGAACAACTCCGAGACTGGTTGCCTCGTCCCTCAAGAGCAGGAGGGTGTCATTTAAATATAGTTTTACATTGTCAAACACAAGAGCCCTATCATTCTTCCCACCAAACAGCATAACATTAGTTTTAGTTGGATTCAACGATAACGAATGTAGTTTAGATTGATCTGCAAGGTTTTGTAGATCTTCATTTATTTTAATAATGGCGGAATCTACACTTTCTGGTGGGAAGGACAAGTAGACCTGCGTATCATCGGCATATAAATGATACTGACAATGTTGAAGAGCATTTTCCATTAAGTGACATGTATATATAGTAAATAAAATTGGCCCTAATATGGACCCCTGTGGTACACCAGTCGAAACCAATGCGGGTTCAGATAGAATCCCATCAAGGCAAACTCTCTGCATTCTTTGCGATAAATATGCGCTAAAGATATTTATGGCTGATAACTCAAACCCAATATAGTGTAAAATCGATTTTAGTATATCATGATCAAGTGTGTCAAATGCTTTGCTGAAATCCAACAGTATCAACACAGTTAGTCTACCCCGATCGATTGCACCTATTATATCGTCGATTATGTTGATTAGAGCTGTGGAACAACTGTATCCTGGTCTAAAGCCAGATTGGCACTCAGGTAGTATCCTGTACCTCTCAATGTGTTGACGCAACTGAAGTGCCATTGCTTTTTCTATAATTTTGGACATTACAGGCAAAATACTAATTGGTCTTAAATCCTTGTATTCAGTTGGTTGGTTTTTTTTTGGCAAGGGAATTATTTTCGCCTGTTTCCAGAGTTTTGGAAACACCGAGTTACTAAAGCAAAAATTTACTAAATGCGTTATAATAGGAATTATATACGGGCAACAAAGTTTTATCATATCAATGGAAATGTTATCTATGCCATAAGCCTTAGTTGTAATGCTGTTAATTATTTTTAAAATAGTTTCGTCGTTAATATCATGAAATTTAAACATTTCAGTAAAATTAGTTTTATTATTGCTACTATAAAAATTTATTAAGTTATGCTTAGAACTACCGTCAACCACAGGTACAGACTCAATGAAATATTTGTTAATTTTGTTTATATCTTTTAGATGGCTAGGGATGCTTTCGGCTTGCTTAGTCTTATTAATTACACTTAGTCTTTTCAATTCGCGCCACATTATCTTTTTGTCACCATTAGATTTATTTAATTTATATTCCATATAGGCTTTCTTTTCCAAATTGACTGTTTTATTTGTTAAATTTCTTAAACTCTTATAATAGTCCCAATGTGCGGCTAGTTTAGTTCTTTTAAATTTTGCAGCAGCCTTATCTCGCAGAGACATAAGCAATTTTAGATTGTCAGTAATCCAAGGAGCATATGTTTTCTTATGAGCTACTGATGTTGTCAAAGGAGCGTGGAAATCAAATAAATCCAAAATACACTTGTTTATAAATTCAATTTTATTATCAATGTCATTTAGCTCAATAACGTGATAAAGCGGGGCATGCTGCAAATCAAAAAGAAACTGCTCATGGTTAATATTTTTAAAATCACGATAGCTGTGCGGGGTTGCATCTGTCTGTTGTATATCAATTTCTAAAGTGCAAAATATTAACTCGTGGCCTTTAATATTGTTTACACTGCAAGTACCTTTGTCCCTAGCCAGTAACTTTGTGCTTATAAAAATTAGATCAATCAAAGACACACTAGTTTTTGTTAAATATGTTGGTGTATCTATTAATTGTTTTAAACCTAAAGAGTCACATAATAGCAATAATTTATTAGTATGAAGATTTTCTGTACGCAGTAAGTTGACATTAAAGTCCCCAGCACAAACAACATAATCGCCCACTAAAACCGCATTGGAAATCGACTTCTCAAATGAATTTAAAAAGTTATTGAAGCTAAGTGAAGGTGGCTTATAAATAGCTCCAACACAATAAACTTTTTTATTAATAGCAATTTTTATCCACAGCTGCTCGATATCATTATCAGAAGGCAAAATAGTACATTTAAAAATGGTCCTAACATACATACCCACACCTCCTCCTCTTTCAGGGCGATCCACACGATAAAAATTGTATCCCTTTACTGCAACAGTATTACTAGTTATCCCAGTTGTTAACCAAGTCTCTGAAATCGCAATAATATCAAAATCATTACTAAAAACGAAGTCTTTAAAATCTGAAAAATGAGCAGTTAAGGAGCAGATGTTCAGATGGGCAACCTTTAATAACCTGTTACGCATCAATCCAATAAAAAAAAAGCTTACTTAAAATTTCAATTAACTACTGAAATATATAAAAGAGAAGAGCAAAAAAAAAATTAAAGATATTAATATATTTAAAAATTATTTAAAGATAGACAAGGAGAAAAATTAATGTTAATGAGTACAACACTTACAAACTAAGGTAACCGCGCTACCGAAAAACAAGAAACGCACACGCAAAAGAAAACCCTGCACATGCATCTGATTTTCCAAAGTTATTCCACAATAATTAACACAGATTTTCCAGATCCTTCATTGTCTTTATTCTCATCTTGCGATTGTTTTTGTTGACAATTATTACGCCATCCTGGGACCACACGTTTTTATAGCCAAATCGCTCGCTTGCATTGTTCAGAATATCTGCCCTCGTTTTTGTGAGGTCTTCTCGTATCACAATGCCCGAACCTTTCAATTTCTTCTTAGCTTGGTAAACACCTGCACGATAGCGATAACTGGTGAACTTGACGATTGTAGCTCTGGGTCGCGCACTTCCAGATGTTACGGCACCAACCCGATGGCATCGATCTATCATAGTTTCATTTAAAACGATTCCTAGTTTTCATTTAAGGTTTTAGCAATCACCTGCTCAATGTTTTCGCCTTTATTTTCAACCAAGCCAAAAATACGTAACGAATTTCTTCGGGTGTATTGTTCCAAGTTGTCTATTGTGTTTATCAACTCCTCATTCTCTTCTTTTAACTTTTGGTTGCTTTTTTCTAACACTTCACACTTTTCCATTAATTTCTCAAGTTTTCCTTCTATCTTTTCCATAACTAAAATAGAAAGTTTTGTAGCAATGACGTCGAGAAATTTATCTTCCGCTAGATTGTCGTTGAAGGTTTTAGCCGCAATCTCACAGATATCCTTTTGTTGTGCTTGCGTGAAGACCATCTTTAATAATAATTGGAATATTTGTGTTATATAGGTACACTGTTAAATCACAAGTCAAACAACTATATAAATAACGACTGCAAATCAGAGCAACGTGCTAAACGCGTCTACTCGCTACGACCGGTCATCTCTGTCGGTCATACACATCCAGGGAAATACAACCTAGTAACATAAAAGCTACTGATTCTGCCGCCATTTGAATGGGACTGGACATTTGCATATCACTCTTGTGTCAAGCATGATTGATTGATTGATTGGTTGATTGAATTGTGATTTGATAGAAGGTTAGGAGCCTAGAACACTGCAGCCTTAGGCTTATTGTGTTACTCATCATATCACATTATTCAGTGAAAAGTTTTGCCGTCTTTATTAGGTTTAGTAGCGTTTTCACTAAGTTTTCTCTAATTAGAGTTTCTCTTGTATTGGCTCCACCCAAGAGCGTATGTCTCCATCGGGCGAGGGCTTCACAGTCAAAAATAATGTGAGAGGCTGTTTCGTCCTCTTCATTACATAGTCTGCATATGGGTTCCTCATTTAGGATGCCCATTGTATGCATGTGCTTGCGTAGGTTGCAGTGTCCAGTTATCAGTCTTGTCACTTGCCTAATTTGGTGTCTGCTTAGTCGCAGTACATCATCTGTTAGTTTTTTAGATAGTGTTTTTAGCATGGTCTTGCTGTGTCTTAATCCCTCCACATGGTTCCAGTGGTTATGGTGCGATCTTTTTATCCACCCAGCCAACCAGCCACGAGCAGAGGTTTTGGAAATTCCAAATACTGGTTCAGGACCATTAATTGCTATTTCTGTTTTCTCTTTTGCGAGGGCATCAGCTTTTTCATTGCCTTTTATCCCCTTATGGCCAGGGTTATTAGATTTTGAAGGCAGTCCCAGACTAGTTTTGAGTTAATCCGGTAGCTAGCTAGGGCCTTTATGGCAGCCTGGCTATCGGTTAGGACAAGGATATCTTTGCCTTGTTAGTTCCTCTTTATGTTTTCCTGTAGACAAATGTTATGGCATGAGTTTCGGCTTGGAATACTGTTGCGTGCTTCCCCAAAGATGCACACTTGCACAGGCTTCAAAATGGGGAGATTCCCCATATATCCCAGCTCCAGTGCCGCTATCAGTTTTGGATTCGTCTGTATACCAGACTGGTTTTCCTTCCTGGCCACGTCTTTGTGCCAGCCCTTAGTTCCATTCTAGCTAAATGTAAAAGGGTTTGTTAAAGTTATGCCTGATAGGCATTGTGTCACTGCTCATTTCTAGTAATGGATTAGTGATATTACTGGTTATTCTGGTATGACCAGAGACGAAACTGGTTTGCCAGTTTCCATTATACTTCAGTCTATACGCCGCCATCCTTGCCTCTGCCTTGATTATGATATCTAGGGGAGGAAGGCTTAGCAGAGTTTCCATAGCTGCAGTTGGAGTGCTTCTCATCACCCCTGTTATACATAGACAAGCCAGCCCTTGGAGTTTGGAAAGCTCCAGTTTGGCTTGCTTTTGTTCTACTTTTGGCCACCAGGTCAGCGATCCGTAGTAGAGTGCAGGCAAGCTTATCCCACTAGATTTTGTGTCACAGGGATTTTAGCGCCAAGCCGTTGGCTGCGCTGACCGGTAACCGTGCGTTCTGTCGTCTGTCAACCAAGCAAGACTAGAAACTGTTGGAGTACGTACAGCTCGATCCAGACGAACAATGCATGCTGATTTAAATCTTGGTGCATTCCATTACGATGCTAATTATAATTAGTCTTCATCCAAGTGTGGTTATTTAAATCTATACAGTGTGTAGGTGTTGTTCTGCGCTGTCAACTGTATCTGTCAGTTCTATTGAGTTCTGTCACTCGTCACTGTTGTTTGAACTAAGGTACTATTAAAGTTCTCTAATTTGAACCACGTGCGTGTTAGTTAACAGTGTTTTCGTTTCGATTTTTTCTGCTTTATTTTTATTTGATTAAAAACCAATCTTTTTCAAGACGGATTAAATTAAATGACATGATCGTTGTTTTTCCGACTTACTGTATGCTATTTGCAAAGTAACTAGAATTTGAATTTGCCGCCACTTTCAGTAACTCAAAATGGCGGATAAGCTTGCTCGTATAAATATAGTACCTTAATCCGTCGGATACCATAGGTCTCACCACAGCAGTGTACAGCCAGTGTACCATGCTGGGCTTAAGTCCCCAGGTTTTGCCCACTGCACGCTTTGTTGCCATAATAGTTCTTTTGCCTTTATGTGCAATTTTTTGAATGTGTGAGCTCCAAGTTGAACTGGGTCTTTAGTAGTCCCCAGTTCTTTGCTCTGACGGTTTGCCCTAGGTTTTCTAGGCCTAATAGGCTCCCCTCTAGCTTTTGCCGCTTCTATAGCAAGTCTACGGCGTTGTGAACCTGAAAGTCTTTTCTCATGCTTACCTGAAGTTGGATTGGCTTCAGGTTGGGCTTGAGATTGGGGTTTTTCCTCGGATTGTGTACCGCCCGGAGGATTCGCCCCAATAATCCAAACTAATCGAGGGTTGGGGTTCAATACCCAACAATATATCTTTTTTTAACAAATTATCTGTTTTCTTTATTTACCTTGGGGTTAAGTGGTAGAACAGTATGCTAATTCGATTAGCACGCCTGAACTTTGCCCCTTTGAGCAACTTATGTATTCATAATTCAAGTATATTGTAAAATAACAATTTCATTTATTTTTGCTCAATAAACGACATTTATTATTATTATTATTATACTTAAGTCGCTCAAAAATTATGCCAAATAGCTATTTTTAAATAAATTATTATTACTTGCATTTGACATAATTTTTGGGCGATATAAATAATAATTTGTTAATAAAGAGTTAGGTACCTATTGTTAGGGATTGAACCCCAATTTGCCCCAACCTTTTACGGGTTTAATTACTTTTTTTTAAAGGCAGATTATAGGAAATTTGAGTCAGATCCATTAACGCCAGTTTAAATTAAAATATTTTGAAATAAAGATATACCGTTGCGGCCAACTCAAAGTGCACGGCAGATTTTTAGCTTGTAATACGATATTCTAATCATAGACGTCGAGTTTTGATGTTTACGTTTGTCATCAACTGTCATAGAACTAAAAACTCGGAAAATTCCCAGCCATTTGTCAGAAGCAGGGAAAATGCGAGCTATTACAAAACTGGAAGAGAACTGGTCGCTGAGTCGAGTCGCAACAGATTTGCATGTGAGCAAGAGCTGCACTTTCAAAATTAAAAATCGTTGACAGCAGAGACTTCTGCAAGAAAAGTTTTGTTAACACCAGAGAACAAAGAATGAAGAGTACAATTTGCAACCGTCTATTTGAATGAGATCGACGACTTTTGGAACACGACTGTTTTCTCAGGTGAAAAGGTATTTCAATCATTTACCAATTGACGATTAAGGGTGTGTAGACCACAACATTCAAGATTTGAGGAGCAATATTATGTTCAACCCTTAAGGAGTAGTGGACGATTCTCTGTAAACGTATGGGGATGGATCAATGCTCACGGATCTGGGGCATGCTATAGAATTAATGGTCGACTGAATGCTGAAAACTTCGCAACATTTTGCAAAATGTGATGCTGCCATCTGTAAGAGAGGTCTTTCCTAATCAATTTACTTTTCAACAGGCAAGATATTATCTAATTAATTAATTTTGTGTATGTTAACGTAATTGATAACATTATTTTCACAGGATAACTGTCCTGTGCATACAGAAGGGGTTTTTCATTGATGGTTTGATGAGAATAATATCAATTTATTACCATGGCCTGCAAGAAGTCCGGACTTGAATCCCATCGAAAATGTTTGGGGCTATTTAACTACAAAAATTTATACCAGGGATTTTGCACCAAACAAAACCGATGAATTATGGGAAAGAATAAAAAATGCTTGGAAGGAACTGAGAGAAGGATATGGAAACATTGGTCAACTCTATGCGAAAGAAACTACAAAGCGTAGTAGCAATTGAATACTGATACATATTTATTAAATACATATTATTATAATACCTAGTTTGTTTACTTGTGAAACTTTGCTAAAATACAAAGTTAGGGATTGAACCCCAATTTGCCCCAACCTTTTACGGGTTTAATTACTTTTTTTTAAAGGCAGATTATAGGAAATTTGAGTCAGATCCATTAACGCCAGTTTAAATTAAAATATTTTGAAATAAAGATATACATTTCTTACTCTCGCCAATTTCAATGATCTATTAAATAAATGAGATTTTCAAGGTGTAAATATTACATACAATAAAACAATATAATATACAAAGTTACAAAGAATAGGAAGTACGCAAATATATCTGTAAGCATATAAACGTACATTTTTTAAGCTTTAAACATTACTTAAATGTTGTATTTTTTTGTTGCGTGTACCAGACTGGTTTGTAGTCCTTAAATCTTGCGATAGCCATTTCAACGTTTTATGGAGTTTGCACGTAATTAAATGATTAATTAAAAACAGTTTATGAGAGTAACATGTGTCTTGCTCGTTAAGCCACCCTGGTACTAAAATTTTCACTTTATTTACACTATATGCTAATAATGTTTTCTTAAAACTTACACACGACTTACTATTTTTAAAATAATATTCAAAATGTTCAAGTAACATTGTAACTATTTTTATTAAAATACTTGAAGGTTTTTTTAGGTAAATAACACAGTCGCCCGCACCATAGTCTTTTTGCTGTAAAAACAGTTCATTATGATGCACTACAGAGTCACGGCTGCACATATTTTGACACTGATCACAAGTAAAACGTAAAAGCGTTTTATGAATGACATAACCAGCTACATATACCGTCGCACAAGATTCTAATGTGGCTTCTTGATTTGGTTGTGTTGAAACTTCTATTACCTCACTGAGTAAACTGAGGTCACCATCTTCTGCTAATTCAGTTTGTTCAGCAACTGTATATGGTATGTCCTCAACATATCCCATGACGTCTTTTTCTGGCACTTCAACATTCGCCATGTTGACAACAGCATCTTCATCAACTTCGCAGTTGGAGCTCTCTGTAGGATGCTGCAATTTAACCAGCATGTTGAACTGTAGTGCTTGGCGGAAAGATTTTACTGTGGGGTTCGAAGAATTGCCTCCCCTATACCTCAGGACCGCGAAAAGATTTTCTAGAGGATCTTGGTTTAGTCTGCTGGTCAGGAGGAAATGATACCCTTCTTGTTTTAAGTCTTCCCATAGCTCCATAACTGACTGCATGGTTAAAATAAGTCCCTTAAAACAATAAACACCTTGGTTCACCTTGTTATTAGATGTATATGTTTGCCAAGTCTTAACCCACTGCAAATACTCTTTCAAATTATTTTCAGTACGCGGTACGTTGACGGATAGAGCACATGCATATGGGTTACGGTCTTTCAGCATTCGACTGTTTAAGCAATCAAATAAATAGTTAATTTTCTGTACGAATTCTGCAGTATCCAGAGCGCTGGTGCTTTTTAACTCGCCCGTTCCAACAGCAGTTCTTATCGTAGCACTCATGGTGTTGGAAAACACTTGCGTTGCAAATTTAACCCTCATTCGCTGGAAAGTATTGGGGTAGATGTGGGCATCCGTGATTTTTACAGCTGCTCGAACAGTACAAGAAGATTTATCTATTTTGTATGCCTCTTCGATATCTTTCCAAGAAACTTTCTTGCCCTCCACGTAAAAATCCTTTGATAGAAGATTATTCCGTACGCTTTTTATCAAGTGCGGTACGTCATATATTGCAAAAATTTTTGCGTCGCAGACAAAAAAATACGGCTGTTCTGCAGTAACTCCTAGATTTAAAAATGCAGCTCTATTTGTAGCAGCTTGGTCACTAGTAACAGCACGCACTTTAAGTCCTATTCTTTGTAACTCTTCGATGTTTTTAATAATGAGGGAAGATAGCTCTCCATGTTTAATGGTACCTGAAGAAACATAAAAGCTGACAGGAATCTTCCATTTGTGAATAAGTCCTCTTGCCATAAACACTAGTGCATGACTAGCGATTTTGCTTTTCCGTCCAAGATGTCCTAAATCTTCGAAACCTTCAATCATATCTTGGCGTGGATTATATTCTAGACCTTTCTTTAAATGCATTTCGTCAAGTAATACGACACACTGTTTTTCATCATCGGTCATGCTGTTTACTTTAACAGCCAGGTTTTTCATTAGTTCCGTACTGGTGCCTGTATTAAGTTGGTTTAACCGTAACCATGAAACTATTGTAGATTTGGAGGGCATAGTAAATTTTAATTTTTCTCTCATAAAAAAGTAGAGGGCTGGAGATTTGTGGTACATATTTAAGGTCAATTCTTTTTCAGCTTCTGTCCAAGGTTGTTTAGATTTGTGAGAAAGTTGCATATTTACAAAGACGCGAACGGTTTTTGGTTTCAAGCCCAGTGCATCTAAATTAGCCCCCTTTCGTGCACATTGCTTCTTCATACGGTAAATTTGTGAATTTTTTGCCGCCACTTGTCTTCGCAGTTTTGCAATTTTTTGATTTAGCACAGCAGAACTACGGCGCTTTCTTGTTTTGGTAGGTGTTGGCATTTCTAACATGGCCTGTTGAAATATGGTTTTTAAAAATAAAACATACTAATAACAGAAAAGATTTTCATGCTGTAGGCTCCATTAAAATGCTTTACAAGCTCATTGTTTTGCCTACATATTTCTACACAATTTATCAGAGAATTCAAAACGTCAATAATTTTTCTGTATTTTATGAAACTGCCAACTTTTGTTCATTTTGTGTTATTGAATAAAAACTCCTAAAGAAGTGAAAATTGATCACCCTGTATACTTACTGCTTGGGATTTAGTTTTGATTTAATTAATAAAACTTTAAAAGAAATTTTAACTAATTATACCTTATTTAATTAGTACCTACACGAAGATCGAGCAACAAATTTGAGGAAACTATAAGATTTAAGCCCCTATAATCGGACATCGTGTTAACCTACTATCGATGGAAAATTTAAAAATTTTATTATACAGTGTGGTGATAAAGTTCTACACAAAATTAATAATTTTGTTATTTAATGTTTTTTGGGAAAACCCTGACACGTCAATTTTATTCTTTAAAAAGTGGACATGGCACCGTCCATAGACTTTCCCATACTGGAAATTGTTCATGTTTTCTTTTGCATTTAACAGTATAGTTGTTTTCCTCAAAACGGCTGCTTGAGCGCTATCGTAAAACCCCGCCTCCTAACATGATTAGGTGAAATTTTCGAAGTCCCTGAAAATCATATTTTGTATGGCATAAAAATTCGATTTTTTTATTTTCTGATTCTTTGAAGCAAAATAGTATCGACAATTAGAATAAAGAATAAATTTTTCAAAAATAGAAGGGTGAGGGAGGCTTTTGTTTCTGCGCTATGACGTCATTATTAATTTTTCAAATGGAAATCCCATTTTCCCCCCTTATGTTGATAGATCTCGCCAGTTAAATGGTGATATAAAAAATTAGTACCCCACATAACAATTTTTTGAGAAAAATACACATAAAGTTCAAAAAATTCAGATTTTTTTTTAATTAAAATAAAGCACCACATCTGTTTCCTTAGAAACGTTAAATTGTTGACTTTGACACATTTGTGAAACAGTGGTAAATGTTTTAAAATCAAAATTAGGTAGTTTTTGTCATATCTCTTATTTTCATTAAAAATAAATTCTGAATTGTTTGAACTTCATGTGTATTTTTCTCAAAACAATTGTTACCTACGAGGGGCACTAATTTTTTTACATCATCATTTAACTGGTGAGGAGATCTATCAAAATAAGGGGGAAAATTGAGTCTTTTTAAAAAATAAAATGACGTGTTTCGGGGTTTTCCCAAAAAACATTAAATAAGAAAATAATGAATTTTGTGCGGGACGTTATCACCACACTGTATACAGAACGGGCATTTTTAAAGGAACTAACCTGTATCATAGACGAATCCGGTATGGTATCTGCATCTAATTGCATAGGCGAAGCAATATGATCTTCATCCAAATGAAAAGAGCCCGAACTAGACGTCGCTTTACCATAGACCCTTGGCATGATCTCTTTTTTAAATGTGAGTTCTTTGGGCGACACTGGCGATGTTGCGTGGTCAGGTTGCATGGCAGTTTTGTAATTTAAGGGAACAGCATTATGACTCAGCCTATTTTTTCTTGAATTCATAAACTGCTTTTCGGAAAAATGCATGGCACACACAGTTCTTTCACGTAATTGTTCTTCAGATAACGTGAAAAGCTGTGGATTGCCACAATTAATCAACCACAAATCGCGTCTTTCTTTTTCTATAGGAAAACGAAAAAAGCTTAAATCGCAGTCGGTTCTGCGATTTCGCTTACATTCAAAATATACGCACGAATTAACCATGATTAAGATTAAGCGTTCGAGTGATCAATTTCGGAAAAGGAAACGTCAAAAGAGTATACGACAACACTGAAGACAAACTTCAGCACAACTGAATGTGAATTTCCAGAAGAAATTCTTATAATCTGTCCTGTTAATTAGCCTAAGGAATGGGACACGTCTTATCAGGAAAGCACATCAGTAAGGAACGATGCTAATGAAGAATTAATCGAAAGTAGGTAACGACCTATGACTATTGACTTATTTACGATAGAACTGACCGAAAAACCTATTTTCATAAAACGTAAAACATTTGCCAAACTTTAATATTTGTGGAAAAAATATCAAATAAAAGTCACTAATAATAACTTTTGAGCATATGATTAAACTTTGAGTAGTTAGTAGCTTATTATTTCTTATTGCAGTATGTTTAGAAAGTTTTCACTGCAAATTGTCTTTTGTTTTGTTACATAGCAACCAGAGCACACTATTCATTTGTTTTTACAACTAACACAGTCAAGGCACACTAGATTAAAAAGTGTTTTATAAAATATTTTAAAAGTTTGTGAAAATAAGTATGTGAAACCATACAAGAATGAGAAGGGAAAAAAATAAGCTTTCCAATTATGCAAAATTTTGATATCCATTCCATTTAAAAAATGTAAGTTTGGGCTGTACCTCGAAAATTACGAATCTGAAAAATATTAAAGTAAGCCTATTCTGTAGAGCCTACAATTCCCTACAAGCTCTTTTTTGAAAATAGAAATTATATGAAATAATAAAAAAGTTATGCATGGTTGAAAAAATCGACCAGTTTCAGTTTTTCGATTATAACAAGTAGGCTATGCGTTTTTTTCGGAAAAACAGAAGTGTCAATAAATTGGCTTCATAAATGTGCACCTTTTTCCCCATTTGACCGAAGTTGTATCTCTTACCGTTTCCGAGATGCCAATGGTGGCACCTCGAAAATTACTCCACTCTGTATAAAATCTTGTGTATATTTTGAGCGCAAAATCAAATTGCCAATTTCGCTCTTATACAAATAGCTGTTAAAATCATAACTCTGTAACTTCCTTGCAATCTGGCAACGCTGAGACGCGTTCTTGGGAAAAATGCGACAGGGATCTGTAAATGCGTCCCCGACCGTAGCCGTGAACGAGTTCATTAGTACTGGCGGCGGCTGCTTGAGGGCCAGGCAAGAACTGAGGAGCTTTTAAATAATACGCTAATAACCCATAAGGCTGTCCTTCTTCCCCTATCTATATTCTTTGGTAGAACCAAAGCTTTCCTGGGTAAGCATTTTAGCATTTAACATGTGATGAGATCATATCCCAGAGACCATGGGGCCATAATTACTATGCATCCGACGAAAGACGAGCCCTGGACATCAATGCTGTGTGTGCGGTATAAGATTAAAAAATGTCTAGTCAAATCAGCATTCCTAGTTTTTCAATTAACTGACGTTTACAGAGCTGACATACAAGATGATTTTCTGAGGTTAGATATATGATTCTACTTTTAGTTTAGATTTTAAATGAAATTAAGCAAACATATTTTTCAATATTTATTAAATTTTATTTTATAATAATTATTATTATATTAGAATCACATTAATAATACGTAGGAACAGCGTTAAAAACTGTTTAAGTAGACGGAAGCTGCGAAAACAATACATGAGTATTGGTTACTGGAACGTGCAGGGATGGAACCTAACAGAAATGGAAGTATTCGATGAGCTGTTAAA
>CALNHX010009822.1:0-46030 GCA_940337035.1 Agriotes lineatus
CGTTAGGATTTCCAGTAGAATTTATTATCTTTATTTTGGCTTCCTCTGCTTTCGATTTATTTCTACAGGCTAGTATTACTCGGGCACCTCTTTTGGCAAAATCTTGAGCTGTATAGAAGCCAATTCCTAAAAAACAAAAAAAAATGTTGAGTTGGGGTTACTAATAGAAGAAAGACTAGGTTCAGATGAACGCTTGAGGCATACCATTCTAAAGGACCATATTCTCTCCTCATTACGTATTGAGGGTGTGGAATTTACATTATATCATGTCGTTCTTTGTCTACTTTAAACTCGTCAACGTTATAACTACATTTAAATAAAGTGTAATAATATAAGTATTAAAAGCAAAATAGTAATATTATAGCTGATAACATATCAAAACCTCTAATTCGAACCTGTGTTTGCTCCTGTAACGATAGCAGTTTTGCCAACAAGACAAGTTGCACTGTCATTCCATTTCAAACTGAGTTTTAAGAATACTTTAACAATTATAACCAGCAGTGCTCCAAGTGCAAAAACCGAAATACAGCAACAACAACCCATTTGCGCTTCTTGAATGGTCTAATAAAAAACGTACACTATTTAAATAGTATAGCGATTATTTCATCATGCCAGATAACGTAGTTTTGATTTTGAACTTCGTTTGGACTGAGAAGGCTAGATTAGATGATAACACTTATTCGTGAGTAATTATAACTAAAGTGTATTAAAAACAAACGTTTGAAGTATGTTGCATCATGAATGAAACCATGCTTAATAAATAATTTACATTGAAATTATTAATTTATCTTATTGACTACAATCACCGGTTAAAGTATTGCGTGCTGTCGTACATTACATTGCACATATTTTAAAGAATTATCACTTTTAATCAGCACTTTCAAATTCTTGAGCATTGCTATAGTGTGTTTCAAATATTTATATTATTATTATGCAATGTTGACAAGTAGTAGTCGCTAATATTGTGTATAATGAAATTTCTTGATATATTTTTAAATTTTAAATCTCTTGAAGCTCTCTACAAGTCTTATTGTAACATAATTATATAGATTAGTACTGATAAATGAAGAACAACAAGGATTTATGAAAAACAGATCTACGATACACCCCCTTTATCATTCGAAAAATGCAAAAGAGGCAATCGAATACACCACACCTGCCTATACGTATGTGATTTATCCATCCCCCTACGGCTTTTGACAACATTATACAACACTTAAAAAACGATTTAGTTAACGATCAAGCTTATGCTGACACAACCGGAGAGAGCCTGTCGACTCTGCTTAATAAAGTGTTACCCTAAAATATCAAAATTATAAGTTCGTATTACAATCATCTGTTAATCACGAATTGAGTAGCAAAACTCAACGAAATCTACAAAATAGACAGCTCAGCGCTACCAGATTACCAGGTTGCATGTCAAGATCACGTCGGGGTCACCATTATTCAACGTAGGGATGGTGGTGGATGATATTTAGTTATCCCTTTGCATTTTTATAAATTAAAATACGTGTTCTGTATTTGAATTCAGGAATTGAATTCATTGTTTATTAATATTCATATTTGTAGCATCGTTACTGTAAGGGTCAGGTATGCACGAACATTTTATTTAGATCAGAAATGACAATAAAAGACTCATATTTTAATAGCTAGGTGTAAAGAATCATTTGTAGTTAGGGGTAAACCATTATAGATCTTAAACAAATGCTTTCGTTTAATTTGAATAGGTTGTAAGCCGATATCTTTTGCAGCTGTTAGGAATGTAGTGGGACTTGTAGTGGTAATAGAATATTCTAGCACATGACATAACAAGAGCCGAAAAATATGTTAAATTTATGACAGGAGATTAGGCGCGATTAGAAAGGCCGGCGGTAGAAACAAACAGCTGAAAATTTAATTTAAAATTTATGAGATTGCTATTCAGCCAAAGAAACATGTGTTGAGGGCAGTTTCGAAAACGCCGTGGGAAACTACAAATTAAAACTTGATTGGAAAAGGATTAAGCAATCGTGCGGTTTGAAAGAGCAACCACCAATTAACACAGCACCGCTCTGGGAAAGAAATATAGATTTTTTGTCATTGGTTGGACACTGCGAATCCAAATAGAGGGTTTTTATAATTAGTATAAAACGCATGTGAATGGGATCAGGGCGCGGGGGGGGGGGGGGGTAGAAAGTCAAGTCTGTTGCATGTAGTACTTATGTTCGTAATACGGACAACTGCTGTAACAGATTACAACTTCTTTAACCCTTACTTCAATCGGTGCAGCACAGTTCGACATTGCAGAAAAACCTGTTAGTACGATTATGTGTGTACCGACTCTTTGCCTCTCTCTTATGTTACTAGGTGTGGCACAGTTCGACATCGCAGGGAAACCTGTTAGTACAATTGTGTGCGCACCGACTTTTTGCCTCCTGTACTTCATTAGGTGTAACACAGTCCGACACAGCAATAACCTGCACCAGACTGGTAGTCAGCCTTTCTTGTTGCTAGACGAACTACCGAAACTCGACTGGGAACATTATAGCCTTCGAAACACCACAGTGCTTATAAAAGTATGCAGTGCATATGCACGTTGTCTTAATAAAACATATTAGATCTGCACGACGTTGTTTTCTTTTGATGTGAGAGAAAGGTCTGCAGCTTCTATAACAAACATTTAATTAGCAAATTCATAAAATTTAAAACTTTTGAACAAAAGGGATTTCATTTATCTAATACTAGAACACAACCACGCTAACGCTAAAATTTCAAGTTAAATGGCCGACAACGTTTGTACTAGAACAAGACAGCCGACCTGTGCTCAAAACTAGTAAAAACGTACACGCCAATAAAGTAAGTGAAACCAATAATATAGCATTATATAATTAAAATCAAATTTTTTTGGCAATAACAAAACTGAATCGTCTTATACAAATCCCAGAAAGGCGAAAAGCTTTTATAATAATTAAAGATAACCAGAATGGCTATGGAAACCAAATAAAAAAACCATCGTACACCTGAACTCAAGTGAATTATAACCACAGATAACAACATATTTATAGTAGGGTAAAAGTCTGTGTGTTTAGTCCTTTCGACAATAAAATAATAATAACTACCCAACCAAATTTGCTGATCAAAGAAGAGAAAGGAATAACATTTAAAGAAACAAAAATCTTTAAAATACGTCTACCATATCAAGCACCCTAATTTATTTTCAACCAAATATATATATATATATATATATATATATATATATATATATATATATATATATATATAGATATATATATATATATATATTACGAAGGTTTTCGCGGCTGATATGTATTAAAGGTAAACATTTCAGGGTGTCATACCGCTTAATAAATTTGAAGATTTCTTCAACTGGTTGAAGAACATCTTGAAGGGCGTTTGGGGTTGGACGACGTTTCGACGAAATCACATTCGTCATTTTCAAGTCCTTATAGTCCTGGTTTGGCTTCTAGTTATGCGGCAACACGACGGACTGTCAACTTGATGTACAGCTGACTGAATGGGTTGTTTATCAATTACTGTGGCAACTAGCATCGAGGGAGCTGTACTGCTAGAACGGATGGCTGGTGTTCGTAGAGAATGGCCGGCCGTTGCTTGTAGTAACGTTGGTAACCACGATGCAGGTAATCGGCTTGTGTCGTCGCGGGTGTTCATACAATTCGGACGTTTCACGATTTCGATGGCTTCTCGTATGATGCATGCGTCTTTGTGTTCGACGCTGGCAATGCTCTTGGTGTTGTCGAAATCAATCTTGTGCGAAGTATCCCATATATGATGCACTAGCGATGAAGTGTGTTCCATCTTCTTAACATAATTCTGATGTTCCTCCTTGCGTGCCTTTATTCTCCGGTTGGTGTGGCCTATGTAGCTGCTATCGCAATCCCGACACGGTATCTCGTAGACTCCTTGGTTTTCCAAAGGGATGTACTCTTTAGGATTCCTCAGTATGGACTGGATTATTCTATCCGTGGTAAAGGTTGTCCTGATGTTAGATTTTCTAAGGATTCTTCCGATTTTCTCTGTCGTGCCTCGGATGTAAGGCAGGTACGCCGTGCCACAAGGTCTCTCCTCTTCTGCGTCTTGCGTTTTGGTCTTCGGTGGTCGGAACGCTTTCTTAATCGCTGCTCTGCCATAACCATTTTGTTCGAATACTCGAGCAAGGGTTGCTAATTCTTGTCTTGTATTCTCCTTGTCGGCTATCCTTCTTGATCTACAAACCAGTGTTGTCAGGACTGATTGTAGTTGAGCAGGGTGGTGGTGTGAATTAGCATTTAGGTAGCGATTGGTGTGCGTGGTCTTCCTATAAACCGTGTGCCCCAATTTTCCATTCTTCTTGGTGATGAGAACGTCTAGGAATGGAAGGTGGTTGTTCTTCTCCAATTCCATCGTAAACTGGATCTTATTATGGATGCTATTGAGATGGGTAAGGAAATCAGCAAGTCGATTCTTACCATGACCCCATATGGCAAAGACATCATCGACATACCGAAGCCAAAGTTTCGGTTTGTAAATGGTGCTGTCCAGTGCTTTCGATTCGAAGTCCTCCATGAAGAGATTCGCAATGACGGGAGACAAAGGTGAACCCATCGGCGCTCCTTCTATTTGCTTGTAGCGTTGACCATTATAGATGAAATATGTATTCTGGAGACAATGATCGGCAAGTTTGATGATGTGTTGAGGTGGATCATACTTCTGTCTAATGACGTTTAGAGCTTCGGCAACTGGCACTTTAGTAAACAGAGAGACGACGTCATAGCTCACGAGGATATCGGTCGGTGTAATTTTCTCCTTTTGCAGCATCTCGATGAAGTGGGTAGAATTCATAACGTATGAAGCCGCATCTGCCACATGCGGCTGCAGATGTTTGGCTACGAACGCTGCAAGTCGTTGGATAGGTGATCTTATGGAACTAACGATAGGCCTAAGCGGTGTTCCATCCTTATGAATTTTTGGGAGACCGTATATCTTGGGACATTTAGACGACTTTTCTCTAGGTATAAGTTGATTTTGCACTTCAGTTTCGATGTTACTCTCCTTTATCTTCGACTTGGTGGTCTTCTCCAAATACGTTGTTGGATCTGTGGAGATACATTTGTAAGCATTGTCCTGCAGTAAAGAAATCATTTTAGAGTGGTAGTCATCGTTGTTCATGATAACGGTGACATTTCCTTTGTCTGCAGGAAGAATAATGATGTTGTTGTTCTGACGAAGATTCTTGAGTGCCAAAGATTCATCACGGGATAGATTCGATTTGGGTGGTTTAGCCAATCGTAAGATTCGAGAGGTATCTTGTCGGATGAGATCGGCGGTATTCTTATCCAGTCTCGAAATCGCAGTTTCTACTCCGCAGATGATAGATGGAGGACTTCGAATCGAAAGCACTGGACAGCACCATTTACAAACCGAAACTTTGGCTTCGGTATGTCGATGATGTCTTTGCCATATGGGGTCATGGTAAGAATCGACTTGCTGATTTCCTTACCCATCTCAATAGCATCCATAATAAGATCCAGTTTACGATGGAATTGGAGAAGAACAACCACCTTCCATTCCTAGACGTTCTCATCACCAAGAAGAATGGAAAATTGGGGCACACGGTTTATAGGAAGACCACGCACACCAATCGCTACCTAAATGCTAATTCACACCACCACCCTGCTCAACTACAATCAGTCCTGACAACACTGGTTTGTAGATCAAGAAGGATAGCCGACAAGGAGAATACAAGACAAGAATTAGCAACCCTTGCTCGAGTATTCGAACAAAATGGTTATGGCAGAGCAGCGATTAAGAAAGCGTTCCGACCACCGAAGACCAAAACGCAAGACGCAGAAGAGGAGAGACCTTGTGGCACGGCGTACCTGCCTTACATCCGAGGCACGACAGAGAAAATCGGAAGAATCCTTAGAAAATCTAACATCAGGACAACCTTTACCACGGATAGAATAATCCAGTCCATACTGAGGAATCCTAAAGAGTACATCCCTTTGGAAAACCAAGGAGTCTACGAGATACCGTGTCGGGATTGCGATAGCAGCTACATAGGCCACACCAACCGGAGAATAAAGGCACGCAAGGAGGAACATCAGAATTATGTTAAGAAGATGGAACACACTTCATCGCTAGTGCATCATATATGGGATACTTCGCACAAGATTGATTTCGACAACACCAAGAGCATTGCCAGCGTCGAACACAAAGACGCATGCATCATACGAGAAGCCATCGAAATCGTGAAACGTCCGAATTGTATGAACACCCGCGACGACACAAGCCGATTACCTGCATCGTGGTTACCAACGTTACTACAAGCAACGGCCGGCCATTCTCTACGAACACCAGCCATCCGTTCTAGCAGTACAGCTCCCTCGATGCTAGTTGCCACAGTAATTGATAAACAACCCATTCAGTCAGCTGTACATCAAGTTGACAGTCCGTCGTGTTGCCGCATAACTAGAAGCCAAACCAGGACTATAAGGACTTGAAAATGACGAATGTGATTTCGTCGAAACGTCGTCCAACCCCAAACGCCCTTCAAGATGTTCTTCAACCAGTTGAAGAAATCTTCAAATTTATTAAGCGGTATGACACCCTGAAATGTTTACCTTTAATACATATCAGCCGCGAAAACCTTCGTAATATTATTATACGTCTCTACGGGGAGAATATATTCCATCAAACCAGAAGTTTTGAAAAACTGCGGTCCAAGAAATGTAAAAATCTATGCAATTTGACATTCCTGCAACGCTGCAGAGATCAGAACATCATCCCGACCTGTGCTAGATTGTCATTCCATCGAAAAACGTATCGGACCACGAACATTCTGAACAAGGCGAGTGCTGCTCTTGTACGAGATTCCATCAAAGAGACGAGACACATTTTGGCCAAAATAAATAAAGAACTTCTTGATTTGCATCTTCACCTCAGCGGGATCATCCACCCTATGATCTGGAACATCATCGACCAATTAGCAGACTTTCGAGCGGAAACTGACAGAAACCTCTACACGATAAAGCAAAGGAAGAAATTCGACCATCTTTATTCAACGCAAAAAGGGTATCGTACTACTAATCTGGATATGTCTAAAGTTGTCCGTAATATTTCTGATATTACTTTGGATGAATCTGCGATATCTGCACTTGCTAAAGGTTTCAACTACGCCATAGCTCCAAAACGTATTCCAGTGGAATCTATCATCTGCGGAGTAGAAACTGCGATTTCGAGACTGGATAAGAATACCGCCGATCTCATCCGACAAGATACCTCTCGAATCTTACGATTGGCTAAACCACCCAAATCGAATCTATCCCGTGATGAATCTTTGGCACTCAAGAATCTTCGTCAGAACAACAACATCATTATTCTTCCTGCAGACAAAGGAAATGTCACCGTTATCATGAACAACGATGACTACCACTCTAAAATGATTTCTTTACTGCAGGACAATGCTTACAAATGTATCTCCACAGATCCAACAACGTATTTGGAGAAGACCACCAAGTCGAAGATAAAGGAGAGTAACATCGAAACTGAAGTGCAAAATCAACTTATACCTAGAGAAAAGTCGTCTAAATGTCCCAAGATATACGGTCTCCCAAAAATTCATAAGGATGGAACACCGCTTAGGCCTATCGTTAGTTCCATAAGATCACCTATCCAACGACTTGCAGCGTTCGTAGCCAAACATCTGCAGCCGCATGTGGCAGATGCGGCTTCATACGTTATGAATTCTACCCACTTCATCGAGATGCTGCAAAAGGAGAAAATTACACCGACCGATATCCTCGTGAGCTTTGACGTCGTCTCTCTGTTTACTAAAGTGCCAGTTGCCGAAGCTCTAAACGTCATTAAACAGAAGTATGATCCACCTCAACACATCATCAAACTTGCCGATCATTGTCTCCAGAATACATATTTCATCTATAATGGTCAACGCTACAAGCAAGTAGAAGGAGCGCCGATGGGTTCACCTTTGTCTCCCGTCATTGCGAATCTCTTCATGGAGGACTTCGAATCGAAAGCACTGGACAGCACCATTTACAAACCGAAACTTTGGCTTCGGTATGTCGATGATGTCTTTGCCATATGGGGTCATGGTAAGAATCGACTTGCTGATTTCCTTACCCATCTCAATAGCATCCATAATAAGATCCAGTTTACGATGGAATTGGAGAAGAACAACCACCTTCCATTCCTAGACGTTCTCATCACCAAGAAGAATGGAAAATTGGGGCACACGGTTTATAGGAAGACCACGCACACCAATCGCTACCTAAATGCTAATTCACACCACCACCCTGCTCAACTACAATCAGTCCTGACAACACTGGTTTGTAGATCAAGAAGGATAGCCGACAAGGAGAATACAAGACAAGAATTAGCAACCCTTGCTCGAGTATTCGAACAAAATGGTTATGGCAGAGCAGCGATTAAGAAAGCGTTCCGACCACCGAAGACCAAAACGCAAGACGCAGAAGAGGAGAGACCTTGTGGCACGGCGTACCTGCCTTACATCCGAGGCACGACAGAGAAAATCGGAAGAATCCTTAGAAAATCTAACATCAGGACAACCTTTACCACGGATAGAATAATCCAGTCCATACTGAGGAATCCTAAAGAGTACATCCCTTTGGAAAACCAAGGAGTCTACGAGATACCGTGTCGGGATTGCGATAGCAGCTACATAGGCCACACCAACCGGAGAATAAAGGCACGCAAGGAGGAACATCAGAATTATGTTAAGAAGATGGAACACACTTCATCGCTAGTGCATCATATATGGGATACTTCGCACAAGATTGATTTCGACAACACCAAGAGCATTGCCAGCGTCGAACACAAAGACGCATGCATCATACGAGAAGCCATCGAAATCGTGAAACGTCCGAATTGTATGAACACCCGCGACGACACAAGCCGATTACCTGCATCGTGGTTACCAACGTTACTACAAGCAACGGCCGGCCATTCTCTACGAACACCAGCCATCCGTTCTAGCAGTACAGCTCCCTCGATGCTAGTTGCCACAGTAATTGATAAACAACCCATTCAGTCAGCTGTACATCAAGTTGACAGTCCGTCGTGTTGCCGCATAACTAGAAGCCAAACCAGGACTATAAGGACTTGAAAATGACGAATGTGATTTCGTCGAAACGTCGTCCAACCCCAAACGCCCTTCAAGATGTTCTTCAACCAGTTGAAGAAATCTTCAAATTTATTAAGCGGTATGACACCCTGAAATGTTTACCTTTAATACATATCAGCCGCGAAAACCTTCGTAATATTATTATACGTCTCTACGGGGAGAATATATTCCATCAAACCAGAAGTTTTGAAAAACTGCGGTCCAAGAAATGTAAAAATCTATGCAATTTGACATTCCTGCAACGCTGCAGAGATCAGAACATCATCCCAACCTGTGCTAGATTGTCATTCCATCGAAAAACGTATCGGACCACGAACATTCTGAACAAGGCGAGTGCTGCTCTTGTACGAGATTCCATCAAAGAGACGAGACACATTTTGGCCAAAATAAATAAAGAACTTCTTGATTTGCATCTTCACCTCAGCGGGATCATCCACCCTATGATCTGGAACATCATCGACCAATTAGCAGACTTTCGAGCGGAAACTGACAGAAACCTCTACACGATAAAGCAAAGGAAGAAATTCGACCATCTTTATTCAACGCAAAAAGGGTATCGTACTACTAATCTGGATATGTCTAAAGTTGTCCGTAATATTTCTGATATTACTTTGGATGAATCTGCGATATCTGCACTTGCTAAAGGTTTCAACTACGCCATAGCTCCAAAACGTATTCCAGTGGAATCTATCATCTGCGGAGTAGAAACTGCGATTTCGAGACTGGATAAGAATACCGCCGATCTCATCCGACAAGATACCTCTCGAATCTTACGATTGGCTAAACCACCCAAATCGA
Source organism: Agriotes lineatus (assembly GCA_940337035.1). Lineage (NCBI taxonomy): Eukaryota > Metazoa > Arthropoda > Insecta > Coleoptera > Elateridae > Agriotes > Agriotes lineatus. Next base: position 9,959 of record CALNHX010009822.1, read on the forward strand.
ATCTATCCCGTGATGAATCTTTGGCACTCAAGAATCTTCGTCAGAACAACAACATCATTATTCTTCCTGCAGACAAAGGAAATGTCACCGTTATCATGAACAACGATGACTACCACTCTAAAATGATTTCTTTACTGCAGGACAATGCTTACAAATGTATCTCCACAGATCCAACAACGTATTTGGAGAAGACCACCAAGTCGAAGATAAAGGAGAGTAACATCGAAACTGAAGTGCAAAATCAACTTATACCTAGAGAAAAGTCGTCTAAATGTCCCAAGATATACGGTCTCCCAAAAATTCATAAGGATGGAACACCGCTTAGGCCTATCGTTAGTTCCATAAGATCACCTATCCAACGACTTGCAGCGTTCGTAGCCAAACATCTGCAGCCGCATGTGGCAGATGCGGCTTCATACGTTATGAATTCTACCCACTTCATCGAGATGCTGCAAAAGGAGAAAATTACACCGACCGATATCCTCGTGAGCTTTGACGTCGTCTCTCTGTTTACTAAAGTGCCAGTTGCCGAAGCTCTAAACGTCATTAAACAGAAGTATGATCCACCTCAACACATCATCAAACTTGCCGATCATTGTCTCCAGAATACATATTTCATCTATAATGGTCAACGCTACAAGCAAGTAGAAGGAGCGCCGATGGGTTCACCTTTGTCTCCCGTCATTGCGAATCTCTTCATGGAGGACTTCGAATCGAAAGCACTGGACAGCACCATTTACAAACCGAAACTTTGGCTTCGGTATGTCGATGATGTCTTTGCCATATGGGGTCATGGTAAGAATCGACTTGCTGATTTCCTTACCCATCTCAATAGCATCCATAATAAGATCCAGTTTACGATGGAATTGGAGAAGAACAACCACCTTCCATTCCTAGACGTTCTCATCACCAAGAAGAATGGAAAATTGGGGCACACGGTTTATAGGAAGACCACGCACACCAATCGCTACCTAAATGCTAATTCACACCACCACCCTGCTCAACTACAATCAGTCCTGACAACACTGGTTTGTAGATCAAGAAGGATAGCCGACAAGGAGAATACAAGACAAGAATTAGCAACCCTTGCTCGAGTATTCGAACAAAATGGTTATGGCAGAGCAGCGATTAAGAAAGCGTTCCGACCACCGAAGACCAAAACGCAAGACGCAGAAGAGGAGAGACCTTGTGGCACGGCGTACCTGCCTTACATCCGAGGCACGACAGAGAAAATCGGAAGAATCCTTAGAAAATCTAACATCAGGACAACCTTTACCACGGATAGAATAATCCAGTCCATACTGAGGAATCCTAAAGAGTACATCCCTTTGGAAAACCAAGGAGTCTACGAGATACCGTGTCGGGATTGCGATAGCAGCTACATAGGCCACACCAACCGGAGAATAAAGGCACGCAAGGAGGAACATCAGAATTATGTTAAGAAGATGGAACACACTTCATCGCTAGTGCATCATATATGGGATACTTCGCACAAGATTGATTTCGACAACACCAAGAGCATTGCCAGCGTCGAACACAAAGACGCATGCATCATACGAGAAGCCATCGAAATCGTGAAACGTCCGAATTGTATGAACACCCGCGACGACACAAGCCGATTACCTGCATCGTGGTTACCAACGTTACTACAAGCAACGGCCGGCCATTCTCTACGAACACCAGCCATCCGTTCTAGCAGTACAGCTCCCTCGATGCTAGTTGCCACAGTAATTGATAAACAACCCATTCAGTCAGCTGTACATCAAGTTGACAGTCCGTCGTGTTGCCGCATAACTAGAAGCCAAACCAGGACTATAAGGACTTGAAAATGACGAATGTGATTTCGTCGAAACGTCGTCCAACCCCAAACGCCCTTCAAGATGTTCTTCAACCAGTTGAAGAAATCTTCAAATTTATTAAGCGGTATGACACCCTGAAATGTTTACCTTTAATACATATCAGCCGCGAAAACCTTCGTAATATTATTATACGTCTCTACGGGGAGAATATATTCCATCAAACCAGAAGTTTTGAAAAACTGCGGTCCAAGAAATGTAAAAATCTATGCAATTTGACATTCCTGCAACGCTGCAGAGATCAGAACATCATCCCGACCTGTGCTAGATTGTCATTCCATCGAAAAACGTATCGGACCACGAACATTCTGAACAAGGCGAGTGCTGCTCTTGTACGAGATTCCATCAAAGAGACGAGACACATTTTGGCCAAAATAAATAAAGAACTTCTTGATTTGCATCTTCACCTCAGCGGGATCATCCACCCTATGATCTGGAACATCATCGACCAATTAGCAGACTTTCGAGCGGAAACTGACAGAAACCTCTACACGATAAAGCAAAGGAAGAAATTCGACCATCTTTATTCAACGCAAAAAGGGTATCGTACTACTAATCTGGATATGTCTAAAGTTGTCCGTAATATTTCTGATATTACTTTGGATGAATCTGCGATATCTGCACTTGCTAAAGGTTTCAACTACGCCATAGCTCCAAAACGTATTCCAGTGGAATCTATCATCTGCGGAGTAGAAACTGCGATTTCGAGACTGGATAAGAATACCGCCGATCTCATCCGACAAGATACCTCTCGAATCTTACGATTGGCTAAACCACCCAAATCGAATCTATCCCGTGATGAATCTTTGGCACTCAAGAATCTTCGTCAGAACAACAACATCATTATTCTTCCTGCAGACAAAGGAAATGTCACCGTTATCATGAACAACGATGACTACCACTCTAAAATGATTTCTTTACTGCAGGACAATGCTTACAAATGTATCTCCACAGATCCAACAACGTATTTGGAGAAGACCACCAAGTCGAAGATAAAGGAGAGTAACATCGAAACTGAAGTGCAAAATCAACTTATACCTAGAGAAAAGTCGTCTAAATGTCCCAAGATATACGGTCTCCCAAAAATTCATAAGGATGGAACACCGCTTAGGCCTATCGTTAGTTCCATAAGATCACCTATCCAACGACTTGCAGCGTTCGTAGCCAAACATCTGCAGCCGCATGTGGCAGATGCGGCTTCATACGTTATGAATTCTACCCACTTCATCGAGATGCTGCAAAAGGAGAAAATTACACCGACCGATATCCTCGTGAGCTTTGACGTCGTCTCTCTGTTTACTAAAGTGCCAGTTGCCGAAGCTCTAAACGTCATTAAACAGAAGTATGATCCACCTCAACACATCATCAAACTTGCCGATCATTGTCTCCAGAATACATATTTCATCTATAATGGTCAACGCTACAAGCAAGTAGAAGGAGCGCCGATGGGTTCACCTTTGTCTCCCGTCATTGCGAATCTCTTCATGGAGGACTTCGAATCGAAAGCACTGGACAGCACCATTTACAAACCGAAACTTTGGCTTCGGTATGTCGATGATGTCTTTGCCATATGGGGTCATGGTAAGAATCGACTTGCTGATTTCCTTACCCATCTCAATAGCATCCATAATAAGATCCAGTTTACGATGGAATTGGAGAAGAACAACCACCTTCCATTCCTAGACGTTCTCATCACCAAGAAGAATGGAAAATTGGGGCACACGGTTTATAGGAAGACCACGCACACCAATCGCTACCTAAATGCTAATTCACACCACCACCCTGCTCAACTACAATCAGTCCTGACAACACTGGTTTGTAGATCAAGAAGGATAGCCGACAAGGAGAATACAAGACAAGAATTAGCAACCCTTGCTCGAGTATTCGAACAAAATGGTTATGGCAGAGCAGCGATTAAGAAAGCGTTCCGACCACCGAAGACCAAAACGCAAGACGCAGAAGAGGAGAGACCTTGTGGCACGGCGTACCTGCCTTACATCCGAGGCACGACAGAGAAAATCGGAAGAATCCTTAGAAAATCTAACATCAGGACAACCTTTACCACGGATAGAATAATCCAGTCCATACTGAGGAATCCTAAAGAGTACATCCCTTTGGAAAACCAAGGAGTCTACGAGATACCGTGTCGGGATTGCGATAGCAGCTACATAGGCCACACCAACCGGAGAATAAAGGCACGCAAGGAGGAACATCAGAATTATGTTAAGAAGATGGAACACACTTCATCGCTAGTGCATCATATATGGGATACTTCGCACAAGATTGATTTCGACAACACCAAGAGCATTGCCAGCGTCGAACACAAAGACGCATGCATCATACGAGAAGCCATCGAAATCGTGAAACGTCCGAATTGTATGAACACCCGCGACGACACAAGCCGATTACCTGCATCGTGGTTACCAACGTTACTACAAGCAACGGCCGGCCATTCTCTACGAACACCAGCCATCCGTTCTAGCAGTACAGCTCCCTCGATGCTAGTTGCCACAGTAATTGATAAACAACCCATTCAGTCAGCTGTACATCAAGTTGACAGTCCGTCGTGTTGCCGCATAACTAGAAGCCAAACCAGGACTATAAGGACTTGAAAATGACGAATGTGATTTCGTCGAAACGTCGTCCAACCCCAAACGCCCTTCAAGATGTTCTTCAACCAGTTGAAGAAATCTTCAAATTTATTAAGCGGTATGACACCCTGAAATGTTTACCTTTAATACATATCAGCCGCGAAAACCTTCGTAATATTATTATACGTCTCTACGGGGAGAATATATTCCATCAAACCAGAAGTTTTGAAAAACTGCGGTCCAAGAAATGTAAAAATCTATGCAATTTGACATTCCTGCAACGCTGCAGAGATCAGAACATCATCCCAACCTGTGCTAGATTGTCATTCCATCGAAAAACGTATCGGACCACGAACATTCTGAACAAGGCGAGTGCTGCTCTTGTACGAGATTCCATCAAAGAGACGAGACACATTTTGGCCAAAATAAATAAAGAACTTCTTGATTTGCATCTTCACCTCAGCGGGATCATCCACCCTATGATCTGGAACATCATCGACCAATTAGCAGACTTTCGAGCGGAAACTGACAGAAACCTCTACACGATAAAGCAAAGGAAGAAATTCGACCATCTTTATTCAACGCAAAAAGGGTATCGTACTACTAATCTGGATATGTCTAAAGTTGTCCGTAATATTTCTGATATTACTTTGGATGAATCTGCGATATCTGCACTTGCTAAAGGTTTCAACTACGCCATAGCTCCAAAACGTATTCCAGTGGAATCTATCATCTGCGGAGTAGAAACTGCGATTTCGAGACTGGATAAGAATACCGCCGATCTCATCCGACAAGATACCTCTCGAATCTTACGATTGGCTAAACCACCCAAATCGAATCTATCCCGTGATGAATCTTTGGCACTCAAGAATCTTCGTCAGAACAACAACATCATTATTCTTCCTGCAGACAAAGGAAATGTCACCGTTATCATGAACAACGATGACTACCACTCTAAAATGATTTCTTTACTGCAGGACAATGCTTACAAATGTATCTCCACAGATCCAACAACGTATTTGGAGAAGACCACCAAGTCGAAGATAAAGGAGAGTAACATCGAAACTGAAGTGCAAAATCAACTTATACCTAGAGAAAAGTCGTCTAAATGTCCCAAGATATACGGTCTCCCAAAAATTCATAAGGATGGAACACCGCTTAGGCCTATCGTTAGTTCCATAAGATCACCTATCCAACGACTTGCAGCGTTCGTAGCCAAACATCTGCAGCCGCATGTGGCAGATGCGGCTTCATACGTTATGAATTCTACCCACTTCATCGAGATGCTGCAAAAGGAGAAAATTACACCGACCGATATCCTCGTGAGCTTTGACGTCGTCTCTCTGTTTACTAAAGTGCCAGTTGCCGAAGCTCTAAACGTCATTAAACAGAAGTATGATCCACCTCAACACATCATCAAACTTGCCGATCATTGTCTCCAGAATACATATTTCATCTATAATGGTCAACGCTACAAGCAAGTAGAAGGAGCGCCGATGGGTTCACCTTTGTCTCCCGTCATTGCGAATCTCTTCATGGAGGACTTCGAATCGAAAGCACTGGACAGCACCATTTACAAACCGAAACTTTGGCTTCGGTATGTCGATGATGTCTTTGCCATATGGGGTCATGGTAAGAATCGACTTGCTGATTTCCTTACCCATCTCAATAGCATCCATAATAAGATCCAGTTTACGATGGAATTGGAGAAGAACAACCACCTTCCATTCCTAGACGTTCTCATCACCAAGAAGAATGGAAAATTGGGGCACACGGTTTATAGGAAGACCACGCACACCAATCGCTACCTAAATGCTAATTCACACCACCACCCTGCTCAACTACAATCAGTCCTGACAACACTGGTTTGTAGATCAAGAAGGATAGCCGACAAGGAGAATACAAGACAAGAATTAGCAACCCTTGCTCGAGTATTCGAACAAAATGGTTATGGCAGAGCAGCGATTAAGAAAGCGTTCCGACCACCGAAGACCAAAACGCAAGACGCAGAAGAGGAGAGACCTTGTGGCACGGCGTACCTGCCTTACATCCGAGGCACGACAGAGAAAATCGGAAGAATCCTTAGAAAATCTAACATCAGGACAACCTTTACCACGGATAGAATAATCCAGTCCATACTGAGGAATCCTAAAGAGTACATCCCTTTGGAAAACCAAGGAGTCTACGAGATACCGTGTCGGGATTGCGATAGCAGCTACATAGGCCACACCAACCGGAGAATAAAGGCACGCAAGGAGGAACATCAGAATTATGTTAAGAAGATGGAACACACTTCATCGCTAGTGCGTCATATATGGGATACTTCGCACAAGATTGATTTCGACAACACCAAGAGCATTGCCAGCGTCGAACACAAAGACGCATGCATCATACGAGAAGCCATCGAAATCGTGAAACGTCCGAATTGTATGAACACCCGCGACGACACAAGCCGATTACCTGCATCGTGGTTACCAACGTTACTACAAGCAACGGCCGGCCATTCTCTACGAACACCAGCCATCCGTTCTAGCAGTACAGCTCCCTCGATGCTAGTTGCCACAGTAATTGATAAACAACCCATTCAGTCAGCTGTACATCAAGTTGACAGTCCGTCGTGTTGCCGCATAACTAGAAGCCAAACCAGGACTATAAGGACTTGAAAATGACGAATGTGATTTCGTCGAAACGTCGTCCAACCCCAAACGCCCTTCAAGATGTTCTTCAACCAGTTGAAGAAATCTTCAAATTTATTAAGCGGTATGACACCCTGAAATGTTTACCTTTAATATATATATATATATATATATATATATATTGCGAGTTTTCTTACGACTGTCGTCGTCTCTCGCACCCTCTGCGCCACTCTGTTCTATTCTCCCACTGATTATCATCAAGATTTCTACTTCTCATGGCTTCTTGTACCCCTTTCATCCAGGTATTTCTAGGTCTTCCCCTCTTCCGTTTTTCTGGAGGAACCCATTCCCATAATCTTTTTGGCCATCTATCGTCAGGCATTCTTCTGAGATGACCGTACCACGACAACTGTTTTCTCAACCAAATAAATGAACTTAAAAATATAGAAGGCACAAATAACTATAGAATGTGATTATGCGTACAATAGTAACAGGTAATTTAAAATACTTAAATAACCACATCTATTTAATTATACAGGGTGTTTCATTAATAATTGGAAATATTTTAACTGTAGAATCCTGGGCTCAAAATATTAATATTTAACCCAAATCACTTAGATAAAATGTGGCTCGTTACTGAGATATAGGGTGTTCCATTTAAAAATTTAAAAATGATTTTTCCCCATTACTTTAAAACTATTTGACGTATCCGTATAATATTTGGCAGGAAGTTTAGACACTGTAAACCATGCTAAATTGTGTTAAATAAACGTTTGTGACTACTACCAGAGGCGTACCACAGGGGCAAGTGGGTGGTTGACCCTTCCCAAATTCTACGCCACTGGCGGAATTGCCATTTTAGCACAATTTTTCGACTCTCCAATATTTTCTATGTAAACAACGTACTCTTTCTTCGTCACGATAACGTCATTATTTTTCGAGATATTTAAATTTAAACAAAGCGAAACAGTTATTTTGATTTTAATGTGTATTGATTATGTTGGTGTTTTATGTCATAAGATTGCATTTATTACGCAAATGAAACTTTAATCCGTATTAACAAACAAATATAATGTTATTTATTGAAATTTATTGAAACGAATACATGGATACTTTTTTTTTATGTTGAATGCATCTATGTATTAGTTTCAAGAAATTTCAATAAATAACATTATGTTTTTTTGTTAATACGGATTAAAGTTTCATTTGCGTAATAAATGCAATCTTATGACAAAAAACCCCGACATAATTAATACACATTAAAATCAAAATAACTGTTCAGCTTTATGTTTAACTTTAAATATCTCGAAAAATAATGACGTTATCGTGACGAAGGAAGAGTATGTTATTTGCATAGAAAGTATTGGAAAATCGAAAAATTGTGTTAAAATGGCAATTCCGCCAGTGGCGTAGAATTTGGGAAGGGTCAACCACCCACTTGCCCCTGTGGTACGCCTCTGGTAGTAGCCAGAAACGTTTATTTAACATAATTTAGCATGGTTTACAGTGTACACCATAAGAATATCAACCAGAAGTCAAAGTTAATTAAAAAATTAACTAAAAAACAAGATCCTTAAATATCTACATCGATGGACCTACTACCTGCAATAACAATTAAAATCAGCAAAGAAAAATTATGCAAAAATGCCAAAGTAAGTTAACATATTTTGTTTAATATGGTTTTACTTAACTAAACAAATAAAAACCAATATTTCAGCAGGAATAAAACAAAGTGGTTCCTCTTCTAATGGTTGAACCTGATGATAACCAACAATCAAGGAACCAAAACAATGAATAAAACAATGTCAAATTGAAATAGGTAAGAAACTGCTTGAGGAGCTATTGTTTTACCCAACTAATAAGTTTTATTTATTTTTAGGTTGTATGCACACGTATAAAACAATATTTTCATCAAATAACAATGTAACGCTTGTCTTTTAAATTTTGGAAAAATTTCTGTTCCTCAATATCTGAAGAAGATAAAACATTTTTTAGGGAAACTTAACTTTTAACATGTTTTTTCTCTGTTAAATAATGAATCTGACAAAAACAAATTACTTACAATGCTTTAGTAAAGTAAAACAATACATACAATGGCGGACCATCACTTTAGCCCGGCGTGGCATTCGCTTGGCACTGTTTATGTTGGTGACATTGTAAGTCTATGTCAAATTCCAGGTTAGCAGGTTAGGTTTTGCGTCAGTTTGTGTCAAAACTGACACAAAACGTAACCTGCTAATTTTGAATATACGTATCAGTGACATTAGAGCTGTTACGAGTTAATTATTGCAAGCAAACAAGCCTCAGAGGAGTGCGTGCAGTTTATACAGAAAGCACATACTTGGAGGAGGTCCTGTTGGACATAATGGCGCCTTCAACCACTAGCAGGGCTTTGGGGTTCTCAGGCTTCTTGCGAAGTTGCTAGATGCATATGTCACGTTAGCTAATGTGCGAAAATCTTTATTAATTCCTTCTCGCTCCTGTAGATAACGTTCACACACTTACAGTGGAGCTATAAAACCACCTTTTAGGCATCACATCTTTGTTTCATGCGGGGTGAAGCCTGAGACATGCTAAACTCTTTTCGTCAAGACACCGGCATGGATATGCGTGATGTTTGGGACACGTAAGCAGTGGAATATGTTGAAGACGACGGTGTTGTTAGTTTAGAAGTGAAGCTTTCGTACAAATAGGTTAAACATTTTGATATGTCATGATTAGCATTTGTTTGAAAAATTTATTTGACATTTTTATAAGGTTATGTAAAATTAATTCAATTAAGGACCTAGAATTAGGAGTGCATCTTTTGTTTTTCGGCAGCTATAAAAAGTAGAGCTCTGAGAAAGCCAGGACTTCTTAAAAATTTATCCGTCGTGTTATGATGCACTTTTTGTTGGTAATGTTAGGGATTTTGGGGTTAAGATTTGTATTTTTTCTGACGTAAATATTTTTAAAACGTTTGCTTACTTGAAAATACATTGCCCTCATTCGTTAACGGCGTTTTAATTTGAATTTGTGATTGATTTATTCCTTTTGGGTGCAACAATGCAATTACTTCGAAAACACTGCGTTGCTGATTAAGCTATAGGAAAATACTTCCTAAGTATTTTAACACTGTGGCATCAAATTGACTTACCTATAACTAAGTTTTTGGGTTTATAAGTGTAATTATTAAATGTCCATTCTAGGATGTGACCATAACCCTTAATACAGCAATATACAAACGCATCATTACCACATTTACTACAGAAACCAAAAGGGCTAATTTGATCAGGCAAATTTACTTGATGATTTTTCTGTATTTTTTTGTTTACAAATGTTTGTCGATGACCTCCTCACTTTAATTTTTCTACCAGGACGTAGCTAGGGAAACGAAAAACTTCAAAAATTAGTCAATATCATTAAAATTCCTTAACAATTTGTGATGGTAGCAAAATAATCATACATGTCAGTTTATTAAACCTCTGATATAAAAAGGTTATGTTTTACCTGACATTAGAAAGGCTGCCTAACTAGAAGGCCCATAGAAATCCTTGAATTGAATTTATGAAGTTACATGTTGGTACAGAAATTTAGTACTACCATCTTCTATTGATCCAATGTTGAGTTTTAGCTTATCCACTGCTGGTTATCTTTTTGCCAGTTTTATACATTACTAGGTAATTTACATAACACTGTTTCTGTTCAACTGTTGCTTCAGTAAAATTCAATACGTTATAAGATATGGTGTATTTTTTTTCAGCAATTTATAAAAATCGCAAGCAGCAGGTCGCAAGATTGTACAAGCCACCATATTTTGCAATAGTTATCATTAGAAGTGTATCAAAAATCTATAACCAAAAACAACAGCAATTATTACCCAAACCCGTGCCCTCTACTCGGTCTATTTGAGCTTGTATTACCATTAAAAAATTTAGTCTTGGTTTTAGGTCTATTTGAGTAGTGAAGTTAAGATTAAAATTAGCGTTGGGAATTGTAAATCGCTGTTTGAATATAAATATTAATACTTTTCCATATTCCACCATGTGTTAATAATATTACATTATTGCTGCATTGATGCTGATATGCTTGAAATTGAAAGTGTAAGTATCAAAGTTATTGAAAGGGTTTAAGATATAATGTCCACCATTTATTGTAGGAAATAGAAAATAAAGAAAGCATATTGCAAATGTTGGATGAAAATACTAAAACAACTGCACAAAGTAAGATTTATTACACCACTATTACTTAATAATACTTATAACAGTTTTTCTTCAGGAGTCAACTTGACGAATTCTTCGCTCTTTTGCCAAACTTTACTTGCAAGGTCTTCACTTCTGGCGGCCTCGGGCATGCGAGCAATCTTGCAATTATCAAAGAATTCTCCGGCTATAAGATCCACTCGTTTTGACACAGCTAAGTATATAGATGTTTGAGCACCCTCTTCGGATGTCTGAAAGAGATAGTTCTTAGAACTGTAATTTTTTATGAAGAATAAATGAAAAAGTTTACTTTGAAAAAAAGTTTTGCTGCCAAATTGAAAGCTGGTTTGACAAAAGATGGCATTTCTCTAAATATTTCCGTGTCAACTACTCCAGGATGTAGGGAATTAGTTTGTATGCAGCTTCTCTTCAGTCTTCTTGCCAATTCGTTTGTAAAAAGAACGTTGCAAAGCTTTGAATTGCAATAATTTTGTAGATCACCGAATCTTTCTTTTTTGGGGTAGACACCTAGATCCTCTCCTTTCCTCAATTTTGAGGAGTAAGCTCCTGAGGACGACACGTTTACAATTCTACCCCACTTCGACCTTTTCATTAAATCTAGAAACAAATTATGCTTTAGCATAAAATAGCTAATTTTAAATGTATAATGTAAACCTATTAAAAGAAGTGTAAGCAGGAATGGCCCCAAATGATTAACCTGCGTCAATAGATCTAAACCATCGGAGGTGGTTTGCTCTCCAACACCAATAACGCCTGCATTATTTACTAAAATGTGTAAACTTTCTTCTGCCTCATTAATTTCTTTAGCAAATTGCCTGACTGATGCCAATGATGTCAAGTCGAGGATTTTTACGAACACATTGGAATTTCCGGTAGCTTTCATAATTTTTGCTTTGGCTTGCTCAGCTTTAGTTTTGTTTCTGCATGCTAAAATTACTTTTGCACCCCTCTTAGCCAGATCTTGTGCTGTATAAAATCCAATTCCTGTAAATTGAATAGGAATTAGATTATTCTAGAAATTATTTTGGTAAAATAAAAAAGAATATCGAACAAATTATTATGTAAGGCCTCGTACCTGTGTTTGCACCTGTGACAATAGCAGTTTTTCCAACGAGGCATGTTGAACTATTATTCCACCCTATTCGCAGTTTAAAAATTGCTTTTAATATTAGTAATACTGTAACTCCCAGTGTTAGGGCTGCTACACAACAGTAACATGTCATATTTGTGCATTAAATATCTCGTGTCGCGCAATACTAATGAAAACATACTCTAATCTTTCATACTTTATCTCAGTGAGACAGCAGAATTGTATCTTCAGATAAAAAAAAAACTGGTTATCTATAGCTGTACTTGTAGTACAATAGGCTCACTAGTATTACCTTAAAAATAGATAGTAATAGTAAGATTATTAATACAATTACAACACACACGTTAGGAAAGTGGTAAGATTATGTTTTAAGAAATTATAAATCACGATTACTGGCACCAATTTGAAGTGATTGGTGACCTTTGTGCGATTAAAAAGTTGGAATGTTACATTTAAAAATAAATTATAATCGATTTCGGTACAATGCACTGCCTTAAAATATACTAAATGTACAATTAACTTGCTGTTCACTTACAGGTGCAAGTACGTAAGTCGTTTCGACAACACATAGAGACATGACTTCCGAAAGTCTCTCTATTCCGAGCAAATATAGCAATTTTTCTTGTTCGATTGATGCTTCGAGTTTCACTTATAAAATACAATTTCATTACCTTTTGGTAAGAAGGTCGGCTTTTTCATTACCTTCCATGTCAGAATGTAGAATACTCAAGGGTAATACCACAAGCAGTGGATATATTTTTGACAAATATTTTGTCGTTTCCATGTAAATTATTGCGTTTAAATCTCAAGATACAAAATCACATCAAAAATGTCACGAGCCGTAGGCGAGTGACATTTAAATGTGATTTTGTTGAGTGAAATTTGCAATAATTTTTATGGAAATGGCAAAATATTTAAAAAATATATATCCACTTCGAGTGGTATTTGGGACGACTATTTAACAATATTAATACATAACGATTAACTTTATTGAATAATAATCCAACAATTAATATTCATACTCAATTAAATTCAGCGGACTACTTCCAAAACACAACATTTTAAAATTTTTAACTCAAGCCAAACTTTGTTTACACAGTTTGTTGGTGTTTAGTTTTACCTAACCTAGCGATATCGCTAAGGACAGAACATCGTTGCTAAGCGATATTTCGCAACAAGGCTATTTAGTTTTTGAGTACGTATATTGTTTTGTGAATATTTTGTATGGTGCCCAATATTCAGTGATATACTGCTGTTATTGGTTGAAAAAAGCAAATGTTTGCAATACGATTGGCTTATATCATATATTGTTGAATAGTCAGAGAAATGATACTCCGTTGCCTCATCCGAGCTAACTCATCCGAGCTAACTGGGTGCTGTTTGCAGCGCCGAATTGCTTTGGAAGCAAAAGGACAGTCCTTTTAAAGTATCCTGATTATTTGAATATATTTAATATTTGTGTTTATTTATTTATTTATTTACCTATTAGGGGATATGACAGGATGAACCCAATGCAATATCCACTTATATATTAATATAAAGCTAAATGTAGCATTAATTTAAATGTGAAAACTAAAAAAACTGTACAACTCACAAAAATATACTTGGTAAAGGCAGAAATAAACGCATATAAAATTATACAATTACTAATTTAGTAACGTTCATTCAGGAAACACTTTGGAATATAGCATTTTTTTTAATTTCAGGAAGGTCAAATGAAAAATATCAATGTCCAAAAACAAATTGTTGTATGTTCTGCACATTCTTAAGATAGGAGAGTTATTGAATGCAAGTGTGTTAAAACAGAGGATGTTAAGCAATGGCGGTAATCGTGAAGAGAAAGGTGGAGCGTTGAAATTAGTGGGACAATCGATGACTGAGTTTACTATTTTGTAGAGAAGCATTACATCGGCTATTTTTCGTCTCTCTGCCAAGCTTAACATCCTCTGCTGTTGAAGATTACTATTATAATTATTGATGGGAATATTCAGTTTCATATAATTAGAGAAGGATAACGATTTCAATATTAGATTTTTATTACATGAAAAAGGAGTTCTAACAAAACCGTGAGCGTGTGCGGACGTACGATAGAGCGAGTGCAGTGACCGTTATCAACAAAGCGCAGCAGGCGTACTATATATTCAAGGCATAAACGGTAACCTTATATTTAAGTAATAATCCCATACTGCATCCTACCTATCAAATTCGCAAAATTCCTCTGCCTGGGCGGGAGCCCACGGCTTCATCCCTATCCGACATAAACACAGTAACAATGGAAGGAAACCAACCGGAAAGCAGCAGAACCTCCAGCCAAAGAGGTACAGCTGATAATACCACCTCAAACATAAACAAATCATCAAATAATACTGTAAATACAACATCATACTCAAACATTACCAAAACCGGCTTTAAATATCCCAGCAAAGAACAAGGAATTATTCTCAACGCTGTAGAAGGCATCAAAATAAAAGAATACATTTTTGCTATCGGCCAAATAGTAACCCCAAAAAATATAATTGCTGCATCGAGAATTTCAAACGAAAGAATCTGTATATACCTATCAAACAAATCTGTGGTAGAAGAACTCCTTCGGGACCATCAGCAAATAACTATAAATGAAAACCAAATAAATTTACGAAGACTGATTACCCCCTCAAAGAAAATTATTTTGTCGAACGTACCACCATTTATCCCAAATGAAATAATAGAACAGGAGTTGCATAAACTCAAAATAAAAACTGTATCATCTATTTATTTTATTAGAGCAGGATTACCCGAGACAGAATATTCCCACATCATCAGTTTTCGTAGATTCCTTTATATACTCCCTCAGGATAGCCCACACAACCTACCAGATTCAATTATGCTTAACTACGACAATGAAAATTATCGGCTATTCGTGCAATTCGATGAGCTAAAATGCTTCAAATGTAATGAATTAGGACATGTCTCTTCCAAGTGCACGAAAATATCGCCCGAATTAACGGAACATCTAAGAGTAGAAAACAAAAAAAGACCGTTAGAATCTACCACTACCGAAAACCCTGAAACACCAGTACTTGAAGACACAGAGGTAATAGAAACCCTAATCCCCAGCAGAAAGGAAAGTACTAGTAAAACAGTTAAGCCTCGAACACAAGACTCTACAGATGAAGAGGTACAAGCCGAAATTAAGAAGAAGAAAAAATCATCCTCCCAAAAACCAAAACGAGCAAAATTCGATCCCACCGAAGAACAGCCACCATTAGACGAATTACTTGAACCCATAAAAAATCTACTTTCAGCAGAACCAAATAGGTACAGTTTTACATATACAGAGTTCTCAAAATTTATAAGGGATATCTACTCCTCCCCAAATCCGTTAGTAATAGCTAAAACCTTTTTACAAGACACAGACACGCTCCTTAAAACACTCAAAGATTTCCATAGCATACTGTCAGTTCAACTGCAATGGGTTTTACACCCGCTTAAATTATATACAAATGCTTCTCTCTGACCATCAACCAGACATACTTTGCCTGCAGGAAACACATCTAAAAATGGACAAATCTACAATACTGAAAAATTACAATACATATAACAGGTGTCGACTAACCCAACATGCTAGTGGAGGAGTCAGCATTGGTGTACAACAAAACATCCATTCCGAACATCTACAGTTAAATAGCAAATTAGAAGCTATAGCCGTTAATATATGGTCCCCGTATAAAATAACTATTTGTAACATTTATATTCCGCCCGATTCGACCCTGGAAGAAAAAGATATCGAGAATCTAATCAATCAGCTTCCCGTTCCGTACATATTGGTAGGAGACTTGAATGCCCACAGTAGATTATGGGATAATAAAAACCCTCCAACAAACACAAAGGGCAAAGTGATAGGAAAAATCTTGGAAAACTTTGACCAACTGGTTTTGTTAAATGATGGAAGCCCAATGCATTTCAACGCACGCACAAATTCCCTATCAGCAATTGACATATCTTTTAGTCACGCCAAACTAGCTCCCATTATAGCATGGTCGGTACTCTCCAATCTATACGACAGTGATCACTTCCCTATATTAATAACAACTAACCAACCCAGACATATCAATATTTCTAATACAAAATGGAAACTATCCGAAGCAAATTGGATGTTATACCAGCAGCTTCTTCAAAGCTCAGCGTTTTTCCATATCCCCCTAGACATCAACGACCATGTAAAGAATATCACAGAAGCCATCATTAACGCAGCAACGACTTCAATTCCAATTAAAACAGGTAGCCCTTACAAATATACAGTTCCCTGGTGGAACAATGAATGTTACAAAGCAGTTAAAGAAAAAAATAAAGCGTTCAATAGATACCGCAAATACCAAACAACCGAACACCTGGTAGAATTTAAAAAACTCAGAGCTCAAGCTAGGAGAATCATCAAGATCAGCAAGCAGAAATCCTGGACAAATTTTGTAAGCTCCATTAACGTACAAACCTCAATAAAAGAAGTATGGCAAAAGGTGCGAAAAATCCAAGGCAGAACAACCTCCTTCGAAATACAGGCGATTCAAAAACAACCAAATCTGTTAACGACAAATCAAGAGGAAATAGCAGACATTTTAGCTAAACATTTTCAAACTGCGTTCAGATCGAACTCACAGAACACGACAGTCAATGCAGAGAATAAAGAACCAATTATCACACAAAACAAAGAAATATATAACACCCCCTTCAACATGTCTGAACTTGATACAGCCCTAATCGTAGCCAGAAACACCTCGCCTGGTCCAGACAAAATTCATTATCAAATGATAAAGCACCTTCCAGAAACGTTTAAAGAAATTCTACTTGCCTTATATAATCGTATTTGGGAAAACAACATCTTTCCTAATCAATGGAAACAATCAATAATTATGCCAATAATAAAATCACACAAGGATAAAACAAAAGCCTCTAGCTATCGTCCAATTGCATTAACAAGTACGCTAAGCAAGACCATGGAACGCATGGTAACCCAACGACTTACTTACCATATTGAAAGTAACAATTTCATCACACCTTACCAAAGCGGATTTAGAAAGAAACGGTCGACCATGGACAATATAGTAAAACTAGAAACCGACATTAGAAACGCCTTTGTAAATGGCGAACAGTTAATTGCAGTATTTTTGGATATCCATAAGGCTTTCGACTGCATCAATGTTAAGAAAATACTAAACACTTTAACAGAATGGGACATCAAAGGAAATATGATTAACTTCATAAAGAACTTTTCGCAGAACATGAAATTTAAAGTAAGACTCGGAAGGTACATTTCAAAGGAATACACGCAAGAAAGGGGCCTCCCACAGGGCTCTGTACTTAGTGTGATACTGTTTCTGGTAGCTACAAATGATATTGGACGTTATTTATCAAATTCTGTGAAGTATCTCATGTACGCCGATGATCTGATAATATATACCTCAAATAAAGATATAAACTACATGCAAAAAGAATTACAACAAGCTATGACGTCACTACACAAATGGAGCCAAGAAAATGGTCTAACCTTCTCTACAGAAAAATCAAAATGCATAACCTTCAGCAGGAAAAGACGACCATCTACACCTCCCATAAAACTGGACAATTCTTACTTAACATACGTGAACGAAATCACTTATTTAGGAATAACATTAGATTCTAAACTAACATGGCATCCCCACATCCTAGGCCTGAAAAATAGTTGTCAAAAAGTCTTAAACCTATTAAAAGTAATTTCACACCAATCGTGGGGAGCAAATCAGACTACCCTGATGACAGTATTCAAGGCTTTACTTCGATCTAAAATCGATTATGGGAGCTTTATCTATGCAACATGCAACAAAAGATTCCTCAAGCAGATAGATTCAACCTACAATTCTGGACTACGACTTGTTTCCGGCGTCCACAGAACGTGTCCTATCCAAAGCATATACGGCATTACAGGAGAATTGCCCCCAGAACTCCGCCGAGAACAACAATTGCTTAACTACCTTCTAAGCGTTGTAACAAACTCAAGTCATCCGAACTATAGTGAAGCACTCAAACCCTCCTTTGAAAATACCTTTAAACTGAAGCCGTCCTTAACCCCCCTATCCTAAATAAAGCAAAAAACCTTATGGAGAATTTAAACCTCAGCCTATCGTCAATCCCTACACAGAACAAAATCCTCCCACCCTGGACCGTTCGTATTCCTGAAATTAATACATCACTTACGCAATTCGTAAAATCACAAACCCTACCTGCCGTTTACAAAGAGTCTCTGAAGGAAACAGTCCATAAATACCCTGACCATCAACATATATATACAGATGGATCAAAAATAAACGACAATATCGGATCTGCATTTAAAGTGGGAAATCACATCGAATCATATAAACTAAATGTAAACAGCTCAATACATACAGCAGAACTTTATGCCATTAAAATGGCCCTTGAATATATCAGCAATTCCCCACCAGATAAATACATCCTCATGGTAGATTCGCTTAGCGCAATCGAAAGCATCAAAGACGTAACCAATGATAACCCATACGTCTCCGAAATCCACTCTCTCTTTAACCAACTCACGGCAAGCCAGAACAGCGTAATCATCGTATGGATCCTATCCCATATAGGGATCAAAGGGAATGATCAAGTCGATGAAGCGGCCAAGCGCACAACCACGATAGAGCAGACGATAAATACCATTACGGCAACCGACATGAAGGCAACTGTAAGAAACAAAATAACCGACAAATGGAACCAGTCATGACGGGAAATTGAAGGGAACAAACTACGTAGTGTGAAATCATTCCCACAAAAGTCATCACTCAAGGTTCAACTAACCCGCAAAGAAGAAACTCATCTAAACCGATTGGCAACTGGACATACTCGTGCCACACATGACCATCTTCTCCAAAGACAAGATCCTCCAACTTGTGAACTGTGTAATGTTCAACTAACAGTTAAACACATAATTATTGAGTGCCCAAAATTCCACCCACAAAGAATACAAAATCAGCTACCGGATAGCATGGAAACAGTATTCAAAAATACAGACAGTAGTGTTAAGAATTTATTAAGTTTTGTTAAATCTATAAATATATCTGTGTAATCAAGACTGCGCTAATGGCCTCGGCAGTCGAAGCGCAAATATCAAAATAATAAAAAAATACATGAAAAAGTTTATTTGAACTTGTAGTGCCTTTCAAGAACAGATTACAGCCAAATCACATAACCACGGATATAATTTATATTACCGAAGATTCAATTTGTTCTTTTCTTTGTACAAGTAAAATCAGTTTATGTATTTTTATAGAACAAAGTAACAAATTAAATTGTGTGTTTAAAGCTAGAACGTACGCTGACTGATATTTATGAGTTTTAATTGGTTGCAAGGTATAGTGGTATAGTGTGGATGACTTCTACACATTTTTAACTTAGGGTTTTTATAAATAAAACAACATTTTTTCTAATATCTGCCTGACATCTAATACTTCAACCAGTTAAAAAAATATTTGAGGTGGGGATGGTTTAGTCTATTTACACAGCATTTTTAATAAGCATTTTTTTAATTTATTTCAGTGATAGTATTTTCTTCCTTTCATCCCTTGTCCCATAAACTTGTTAATTTTCAATTTTTATTTAGACGTTTACTTTCCATCTCTATGTCAACAGATAATTTCAATAGAGAATTTAACATCATTAAATACATTGCTATTAAAAATGGTTATCTTCTTCAACTCATTTTACCGGGTTATTATAAACTCCGTATAAAACTTTCAAAAAACCTAACCCCTATTAATAATTCTGAAAACAAAACTTTTTATTCTATCCTATATTATAGTACTATTTCTGTGTTCATAAAGCCTTAGTAAATACAATTTTGAAATTTCCGTTTCTACTACCAATTCCCTTCAGAAAGTGGTAGTCTTCAATAAAGATCCCACCCCTTTCTTAGAAAGATCTGGTGTCTACCGTCTTGACTGTTCGTATTACAACTGTTCTTACATTGGTCAAACTGGACGTACTTTCAAAAAAAGAATCAAAGAACATTCAGCTTGTATTAGAAACAACAATTGGAATATCGACCAACCTAATAAATCAGCTTTTGCTAATCACATTTTGGAACACAACCACAACTTTGATTATAATAAAGATTACAAAATTTTGCATATAGCTAACAAAGGTAGGTTGTTGAATTTACGCAAAATTTTTGAAATTATGTCCAATAATAATGAATTCAGACTCAATGAACTCACAGATTTTGATACCAATTACATTTTCCTGAATATTAAATAGTTGTTTTGTTCTTTTTGCTTCTTAGCGTTTTTTTTTACTTTTTGGCCCTCTCTGGTAATTTTAGTGTCATTGAATCTAGGAATTTTTTGACCTATTTTCTAGTTACTTTTGTTCTAAAATCCATTCTTAGAGCTGGTGTCTTCAACACTAGTTTCTACGTTTTTTATTTTTAATTTTTACATTGTGATCTATTAACCAGTATAACGATCTTTATAACGTAGTTTGCTGGTTAACTAATTTTTCTTCTCCAATGTGGTGTGTCTTGTCGTCAACGTTTTAACCTAACCTCATTTTAACCTAAAAATTTCAACACGTGTTTTACTATCAGTAAGTGAATTTCTTTATTATGTACATTATTGTTAACCATATGCCTCTGTAGATGATCAGTATGACCCGAAGATGCAACCAGATTGGTCGCGAAACATGTCGCCAATTTAAATAAATGTACATGGAGAAGACTATTGCGTTTTATTGCTTCGTATCAAGACACGTCCACTATTAGCGTGATGGATCACCTTCCTATAGATTCTACAAATGCATGATGCACAGATTTTAATAAATCTTTTTCTATGATATCGCGTAACGTAACGTTAGCTTGAAGGATTTGTTTTATCACATTTTAAATGCTAATCTATAAGTATGCCTAAGTGTTTTATAAAATCTGCATTCAAAATAATTGATTTACAAGTGCAAAGGTTACCTGAGTACCTTACATCGTGAAGGATTATAGGTCGAAGCTGCTGAAGTCCTTTTTTTGTTATCAAGAAATCAAGATACCTTATTTTACTGAAATTTAAGCTAACGTAATTAGCAGCCAACCAGTTTCTTACAGTTAACATGCCTACTGCAGTCGCATTCAACACATCCTCCTATTTATTATGCTCAAAGATTCCTGCATAGGAAATAGCATTTATATCCTTTAGAAGCAGCGGATGATTTATATAAATAAGGAAGGAAATAGTTCCTTGTGTAGCTCCTATTCGCTACTGTTTTATTAGCACTAAATGTATTTCTAATTTTAACGCAGTGTTTTTTTCGTTCAAATAGTTTTCAAACAAAGTTAATGCAACACCCCTAATACCACACATTTCCTACTTATCCAGTAGTATACCATTGATAATTGTATCGAAAGATTACGCTAAGTTCATAAATTTGGCAATATCGTTTTTATTTTATCTAAGGAGCTATTCAATTTATTAGTTAATTGGTATATAGCGTTTTCAGCAGATATGATTTCTCTAAAACCGTATTGACCTTCAGATAATATTCTTTCAATCAACGCAAACTTAAAGCGCCGAGCAATAATATAATAAGATAGTATATACTTGAAGATCTTAAGTAAAGGATGAGCTATGATATTTTTGCAGTTTTCTAATATTGTGGATGATATTTTGCCATAACCAGAAGTCTTATTAATGTAGAATTCATTGATATTGCTATGATTTTAAGCCCTACCAATCAACTCTGTTAGCATTGCCAAATTAATGGACATTTCGTGAAAGCTCAGAGTAAGATATTTTATATAACTGCAAAACTAAAACTTGAATTTGCCAGAATGAATACATTTGTAATGAGATGCCATTAATTCCAGAATAATTAATTAATGAACGCAATAAGCAAAGCTCAATTTGAATAGGGATCTAAGTTGAATGTAAGTTCAGTTAATTGATGAGGTTTGTGCTAAAGTAAATGCCAAGCCGAATAAAATTTCATAATTACAAGATGGATCGCAAACGAAAGGAAATAAAGCGTAGAATTCAGATACAGTTTAATAGTGAAATAAAATCAGGGTTTTATAAGAAAGGTAATTGAAAGATAGATAAGATTATGAACATGCAACGAGCAGATAAGAATGAAGGCATTAAAGCATTTGAAGGAAACCCTAAGAATCAAAAGGCAAGGATTATAGAAAGTGCAGAAAAGGAGGCAGCATATGAACTTAAAAATGTGTGGAAAATAAAACAGTGAATTCAAAGGAAGCCAGTGCAGGAAATGCGCGAATTAAATACTCTAATCAGTGCAGTGACATGTGAATATTTAAACGCAAATTAAAAAGACGTGCAGTGACAAATAGACATGCAAAATTGGTATAAATGTAAACAATTATTTTAGATGTAATATTAGTGTACAAAATGCTAGTTTTAAGTAGAAAATATTGTTAAAAGTCAGTATTTTGAACCATGTTAACATCCGTAATTCATTTTAAACTAACTAGCTTTTGTTTATAACGAAAAAAAGAAAAGACAAATGAATAAATTAAGGGCTTGACGTGTGAAATTGTGCTCTGTAGATAAATTAAAATTTCTGATATTAAAAATAAAAATACATGTCTGAAACTTTACCAGTGTGTTGAGAAAATTTTTATGCCCATGTGGTATTACTTTTATCAAAATCCGCCACCAAAAATTGTTGAGGTGTCCGATGCTGTTTGACATAACCTCGATCCGAAGCGACCAAGTTCCGAGAGCCACGAGAAGGTTGACCAGTCCAGCTAGCCCATTGGGGAAGACATCAGTGCCACTCAGCAGCCAGTGGGGTACGTGCCCGTGCCCCAACAGCAGGATCCGACCCATAGCAGCCCCGCAACAAGGTCAGAGCAGCTACGAACCCTCCGATTTGAGAACGACTAGTGCAGGTACTGTTCATTCTAAAACTAATTAAGTGAACGCCGGGAAATACATGCATTCATAAGGAGAGCAATACTCAAGGCAATACAGGCCAGTTCCATCGCCGTACGAGTGATTTCAGTATGCCAAAAGGCCCACACTCCATTATTTGAGGTTATCCGTTGGTGAGATTCAAACCGACGCCAAAATAAACAATTGGGAGATAGAAGCGGGCCCCATGAACAAATGTTAGAAACTAATGAGGATTAATGCCGCGAAAACCAACTAATTTAATTAGTTACCAATAAAACTGTGATCGATTTCGCTTGCTTTGTTTATTCCATTTGACGCGATTTTGCAAACGGCGTCCATCTTGGCTTATATTTGACCCAATTTCAGTTTTCGATTGTGTGCGTTTGAGCTTATGCCGAAACAGATCATATTTAATAATTTTAATAAATTATGCTTTCAGGGTGGACCAACCGAGATGAGTCTGTGCTTTATCGATTTGAGCTAGCGTATTATTGGATTAATTGCAGATAAATAAAATATTATAAACGGCATACAACTATTTACTTTTATCTATCAATTTACAAGTAACTTTTAATCAACCTAAGATTTGATAACACGAATACGAAAAATATTTGCGTGGTACCCTTATTTAAAAATTAGATTAATAACATATTACAACATAATTTGACATACCATTGCAATATATGTTATTATTTCTTCTCCTGTAACGGGCTGTAAAACATGGGAGTGGTGGATAAGATAATTATGGAGGAAAGTTTCATTCGTCACACCTGTAAATCTAAATTGTACCAATTTCAATAAAATGGTTATTAAAGCTATTAGCAATTTGTAATTTATTATGAATAATTTCAGGTTGTACATTAATTTCGTTTGGAATATTTGCATTATCATCTAAATGAGTACTACCACTAACTTCTTTTAGTACCTACCATATTTTCTTTGAAGATCACTCTTATCGTATTGAATTGCCTTCTGACAATAGTTAACCAAGAAAGTCACCTTCTACTAGACGCTCTGCCCATGAATCTAGCCCTGGGTGATCCATTATAGCAGACTATATTTTTCCTGTTCCTCATAATATAACTCAAGAACTTTATTTTTCTTTTTTTAATGTTTTTCAGTGCTTCAATGGCATTTTTCAACTTTCCAAATACTTTTTTGTAAGTTATATGACCTCAGCATCACCAAATGCGACGATATATCCACCTCTCGCAAGCTTTGAGCCTTTTATAGGGCGCCTCAGGAAGTGTACACGATTGTACACTGCAACATATCGTTTAGTTGATAGTATAAGGTAGGATTAAATGAAAAACACATAAGTTTAACAGCAATTTATTGAAAATAACGAACTTAAATATGAGCACCCTCCTAAAAGATTCAAGATCACAGCTTTCAAGCATCCAAATTCAATTTCTGCACCTTTCAAGGGTTCAGATGGCGTTCTTCAGGCAGCCAAATTCGAGGATCCTCCCACGAACTTCTCAAGAACTTGGTTTGGGCGCACGGAACTTCTCAGCTGGTAGATGACTGTCTTTCCACCTTTTCACGTGTGGGCCAAGGAAAACTTTCCCAGTAATGTAGGCGACACAATTAATGTACTTGTACCACTGTACTTGGCATTGGAACGCTGTTTCACACCGAAACAGTATATTCAAGCTTACACACTGTAGGTGTAGGCCTTAATTCGGGCTACCACCTTCTGCCTCCTAGGGCTTTAACCACCTTTTTTTATTTCTTGTACCCTTTCTGGTGCGCCCTACCACTAGAACTATCGACAATTTTACAAATTCAAACGCTGGCGTGCTACAACACCATAAAGTAGGACTAAGAAAATATAGTATCTTCTGAGTCTCATTGCCACTTTTGAAAACCCAGTTCATTATAAAAAGAGCCTCTTCGACGCCGCGCCCTATTTCAGTGAAATGGTTCCTAATTACGCAAACTGGTCTACTCTTTCTGTAATGGTGTTTCTTAGAAAATGATCGTCAGGCGGAGGATTACCTTTACTAATCACCATGTATTTGGCCTTCTTCACATTTATTTAACTCCACGCTGTATCTTTCACTAACATTAGCTATTATATTACAAAGAAGTTGTAAGTAAGTCTTCAAAGCTGTCGGCGAATAAGTTCGACATGGGTCAATATACTAAATGTAATTGCTTAACGTCATTTTAAATATTGACTGAGAATTCACGTTGAACAACAAATGAGATAATGGGCATCCTGCTTTGCACCTTGCTGGATAGCTAACCTTTCGGTTTTTCATTGTAATTTCTATATCTGCAGTTTTGGCGATGAGTGATTATATTAAATACCAAAGAAAGCATACTTACATACTTACATACGCATATGAATCCGAGACAACTAGACAAATATAGAAAAGCAGACTTACAATTATCGAGATGGGGTTAATTAGAAAATAAAAGGAAAACCGAAAAAAATAGAATTAAAAATAAACTAAATAGTGTACCAGACGAAACAACAATGGAACAAGAACAACTGCGATAACTAGGACACTTAATGAGAATACAAGAAGATACATCAAGAGGAACCTGGAAGGAAGAAGTACGAGTACGAACTGCAGCAAGAATAAGAGAAGTGAGGTGGGAGGAGATAAATTGACATGCAGGGAAAAAACTGGAAAGATATATGGAAGGGAAACCCAACAATGTCAACTCCAAACTAGCTTTATAACGAAAGGTAGAAAAGCTTTTAGGATTAAGTAAGCAGGTAAGCACAATAGTAACATTACCTATGTTTGAACGAAGTATATCGCATTACTGATAAAAACATAGTTTCTTTTTTATTTCTTACATTTTATCGGAGTGTTAGCAGCACAGTTATACATGTTTTTAGAAATTTTTGTTCGACTAAGGGTGTGTTAAAACTACGATAACCAACAACAGTAGCGATGAAAACAAAGGGAAGAGAAGCTACATCTTGACGTGACTCTATGTGCCTGTTCATAATGGATATATTGTTATAGTAAAGTTTATGGGTATAGGTTGAGTCCTTATATTCAGGACTGATTCCATAAATAAATTACCTGACATAAAAATATTAAGTGGTTTCAATAATGAATTAATTATGTCAAGCCGGGTCTAATTAAAAATACAGTAATTATTTTCACTTGCCAAAAGAATGGTTTATTGCCCCGTTGTATTCTCTTTAAATGTGGCTAGGCTCCGGTGTAGCATGAAATTATTTTTAATATTAGCTTAGATTCACCAAATCTGTAGCACAATTGCCACTCAGTATAATTATTAATAAGTATGACAGATGCATGACTGTATGACAAACAAGTTGATAACCTACAATTTAATCCAACCTCAAAATGGCTTGCTCGCACAAAAAACAGCGCAAATTGAATTCAAAACAGACCAAAATGGCAAATCTACATCAGGTAAATTATTCAAATCACGGTTATGTAATTTCCGGCAAATATGTTTTGTTTTAGAACGCCAAAGGACGCGGTGGTTTTCATTTGTTTGATTTTCGCTTTAATGCGCTAAACTGCATTTCCAAGAGATGCTAAGCAAATTACGAAATTTCGGAAAGGGCCTGGTGTCTGTAATCTGTACGTTCGGCTACAAAAAGTCTGCTCTTGATTATGCCTGCTGCAATTGGAAGCTGTGATAAATACCTGGCAACTGGAGGCTTCCTCGTCGGGCAACGGTTTCAAGTGACGCCACCTCAATTGTCAGCTTGCTAATGGCTCCCTGCTGCTAACTTCTGCACGCTGGCTAACCTGAGGGACTGCTCTAAAGCCTGCAACTCTTCATAAACGGGCTCCGAAGTGGATCGCACTCTGGCTATTCTTGCGGATGGATTTCCCTTTTCACCGGTATTCACTATCTAGACAAATTTTACACCCACATATGCACAACGACTTGGTGAACAATTAAAACACTCTTTGGGAAACGAATTGTAACTTTTTATTGATAAAAACTGTTAATTTCTGGAAGCCCAACTAACCCCAGCTAACTAAATTAAAACTTGTTGATTTTTATAACAATAGACAATCTCATTACCTAGCAACTATGTATAACATGTGTTTTATGGAATAAAGTTTTGATGTACAATTTTTACTTACAGTCTAAAGTTTTGATGCACTTTTCTTTTCTTAAATTTTAAATTATCTCTTCTTAAATGCTAACATTTTTCTTTTCTTGTAAATGTTGAACGCAAGGCAACTTTTTATGCTCTGCTTTTTACACATGAGTTTTTAAATGCACCGACACTTGAGTTTTTTAATGCAGTGCACGAATCTGTGTTCTTTGCTAAATAGCGTAATTGCTTTTATAACGTCCTTACTTCCTCGTACTGTTTTGCCTAATTTATTTGGCCTTCAGTCATCTCACCGGTCATTGGTACAATAAGCTTTAATTACCACAACACGCTCATAATTTCTGTACGTCGCACACTATTTCTGTATGATATCAAAATTCATATCATCGTATTGACTTCACACAACTAAAACCTTTCAGCTACATAATTCAGTCTGTATTTGCCATTCCAATCATTTATTATGATTAAAACCATGAACGCAATCCTTTAATTCTGTGCTCGTTTTGAATATTCAGTTTATGTTACCTGGGTAACCAGAATTACTTCAAGCGTTAAACCATTGCAATATACTGCTCAACAAATAAACTGGACTATTTGCATATATTGGTGCAATTTTTAAAAATATTTTCCAAAAGGACAGTTTTGGTAACCTTTCAGGATTGTGTCACTATAAATATCGTTTCTTTTCATAATTTGGTTTAAATAAAACTAAGTCCATTAGTAAAATATTATCATTTGAAAGTTTTTTCCAAATGTTGATTGCATATTGCATACAAAGTATGCCAAATCGTTGCCAAAAATTTTGAAACGTTCCGAGTTACGCAGCCGGTATCGACGATAGAGAAAAGGGGACTTCATTTTTCTCAAGATTGTCAAGGAGTAAACTTCATCACCCGTACACTAATTTGATGTTTTTATCTTGTGCGTATTTCGCAGACCTTGCTATTTTAGGCGTACTTGACATACACAAGTGATATAGCTGATCGTAAATGTTATCAGTACATACAGCAGCACTAAAATCAAAATAATTAGAATGAATATAATACGAGATTATTACTGCAAAGGTCAAGGAGTCTGTTATGGAGCAATTGTGTCATATATGTTATCTATTGGCGACAATTTCAAGTGGTCTCGGCCTTTTCCAAGATTTGTTGATTTTTTACACGGTTTTATAAAACCGCAATTCTATTGAATTGGCTATATTTCACATTCCCTTTACCGCAAAAATATGTGGTTTGAAATATATTTTAAGAACAATTTAAAACAAGACCCTATTGCGTGAAACTTTTATTAGAATAGTTAACATATATTAACAAATAATAGTTCGCAAAGTACTTTTAATAGCGATTCTATAGAATAGATTATCATATACGAGGTTTAATATGAAATACCATGACTGGTTATCTTTTGTGAGTTACTTCTTTGGAACTTATGGCGGTTTCAGTGATTTTAAGATAAACCTGATATCTGTGTTTTTTTTTCAAATTTGGTAAGATGCCAACAGAGAAAATCATTTTGGAAAAAGGCCTTTGGGAAATAGCATCGAGTCTGATCACGTATTTTCAATGGTTTAGAACATTCAAAGAAAGAAAAACTTCAATGACATTTGATTAAAGGTTCTGCAGATCTTCAACTCACGTTTAATTTTGATGAGGTAGTTTTATGAGAGTACCAAAGTTGTACATTCACCCCGTAAATACTTCGTTTTGTTTCGAAAACGGAGCTTTTTCAAGGTATACCAATTTTCTGCATTTAGTCTGGATATTTTTGATTAACAGAAAAGAGTATGTAAGGAATGAATGAAGCTAAAATAACACTTTTTAACAAACGAAATTGTTCAAATCATGTTTAATAGGTTTTTTTTCTAAAAAATTCATGTCTTTATATACAGGGTGCCCGGATTTCGTAGGGACAACATGGGTAACTTTTGTATTTGAAGAGATAGAGAGATGGTTAAATTAGCAAAAAGGTGCAGGTTTGAGAGCTCATTAAGAATCCATCTTCAAATTTTACTTGTCATGGCCCACTTGTCTAAAATTTAAAAAAAAACAAAATCTCCTAATTTCTTTTATATGCCGTAACTTTTTTGTTACTTAAGATATTGAGATGCGATTTGAACTAATTTGCATGGTAATTTAAATACTTTTATTGATACTTGATAAAACCAATTTTATTTGTGTTAATTTTTAGTAATCTAACCTAACCTCAAAATTTTAAATTGGTACCCTGCAATTTTTTTGGCCCTTTTAAGAGAGGATTTTTTTCTGAATGCAGTGATGTATTACATGATATGGAAACTTTTTCAAAATTTTGAAAAACTGAGTTTATTCTTTTTACAGGCAGAAATCACTAGTGCCATGATCACAATAATTTTGTTTTTTATTTATTACGTTATCTGTAAAATTATGTTTAGAAACAAAAAGCACTCTTATCATCATACGTGCCTTCCAGTAGTGTCAGTGTGTTCCGTATGTTTGACGTATAAGTTCTACGTTCTTGTAGCACTTGACATACGCACAAAATACATCATATTTTCAAAATTTTCCGTTATAAGTTGAAGTAATAACACTCACACTGACAGGCACGTATGATGATAAACCTGCTTTTTGTTTCGAAACATAATTTCACAGATAACGTGATAAACAAAAAACAAAGTTATTGTGATCATAGCACTAGTGATTTCTGCCTGTAAAAAGAATAAACTCAGTTTTTCAAAATTTTGAAGAAGTTTTCACATCATGTAATACATCACTGCATTTAGAAAAAAATCCTCTCTTAAAAGGGCCAAAAAAATTGCAGGGTACCAATTTAAAATTTTGAGGTTAGGTTAGATTATTAAAAATTAACACAAATAAAATTGGTTTTATCAAGTGCCAATAAAAGTATTTAAATTACCATGCAAATTAGTTCAAATCACACCTCAATATCTTAAGTAACAAAAAAGTTACGGCGTATAAAAGAAATTAGGAGATTTTGTTTTTTTTTTTAAATTTTAGACAAGTGGGCCATGGCAAGTAAAATTTGAAGATGGATTCTTAATGAGCTCTCAAACCTGCACCTTTTTGCTAATTTAACCATCTCTCTATCTCTTCAAATACAAAAGTTACCCATGTTGTCCCTACGAAATCCGGGCACCCTGTATAGTATTTGATTTTCACAATTGATTCTAGCTATTTATGTTTCTCTAAATACATAAAATCAACTTAACTATAAAATTCAAATGGCCCTTTATGCTTCATTCGTTTTAACGTAATTATAATAGTAGTTGCTTAACTGATTTTTAGCATTCCAACAAGGGAGCTAGTTATTCCAAATATTTTATTTTAAGTAAAAAATGATAGCCAAATTAATCCCATTAAAAATGACTAGATTGTACTAAACTAATTCATAGAATAGAAGACTTTAGGCACTTCTTTACTTTGCAAAGATATTTTAATCTTCTTGTAAATATGTTGCTAGTTAGCGACCCCAATTGACTCATTTCGTTTATCTTATTAGTTCTTTAGAAGTTAACTTAACGAATTCTTCACTTTCATTCCAGACTTTTCTGGCCAAAACTTCGTCGCGTGCAGCCCAAGGCATTGGAGGCAACCATGCAGTTCTGCAGTTGTCGAAGTACTTTCCAGATACGTTTTCTAGATCTTTCGAAACTGCCACATAGATTGCAGTTTGGGCACCTTCTTCGTTTGTCTAAAAAGAAAGTAGTAAAATGGTGGCAATAAGAAATTAAATACCGACCTTAATAAAGAAGGATGCTAATTGCAGGATCGTTTTCGAAATATAGTAGAGATTTCTGCGTAGTTCAGTTTCCGTGAACCCTGGGTTAACGGAATTAACGGTGACGCCAGTGCCGTCCAATCTTCTTGCCAGTTCGTTAGTAAACAAAATGTTGCAGAGCTTAGTATTGCTGTAGGTCACTCTTCTGGAATAAGACACTGTGTGCGGAAATTCGTTCAGGTTTTCTGGGACTACATCCGCCAACCAAGCGCTAGCTGATGTTATATTCACTACTCGACTTGGTGCCGACTTTTTCAATAAACCTGGAACGTATGGATTTTAGGAGAAGTTAACTAACGATGGGGTAATACAAACCTATTAACAAATGCGTCAGAAGAAAAGGTGCAAAGTGATTAGTTTGCATTAACAAATTTAGTAGGTCATTTGTTAAAGCATTCTCCAAATGCGAAGCGCCTATGTTGTTAACTAAAATGTCCAATCTTTCCTCTGTTTCTTTAATCTCTTTGGCAAACTTTCTTACAGATGTCAGCGATAGGAAATCAACAATTCTCACCACGACGTCGGAATTTTCTGTAGCTTCTATAATCTTGTCTCTAGCTTTATTTGCTTTGATTTGGTTTCTGCAGGCTAGAATAACTCGAGCTCCTCTTTTAGCAAAGTCTTGAGCAATGTGGAAACCAATGCCTAAAATTTAAAAGGGGATTTTTACATAAAAAAGCATATACATTGTAATGGTCGACTCGATTCTGCTAGCAGTGCAAATTAATAAACTTTTCAATAAGCACAGAGTTGGGGTGTTGTATATAACTGCAATGCTAAACTTAAATTTCAAATAACAAATGCATTGGTAAAGAGATGCCAGTAATGATAAAGTAATTAAGTAAGGAACGCAAATGACAAGCTTGTTTTTCACAGGGGTCGAAGTTGACTTGCAAATAAATTAAATAATAGGTTTGTTCATAATAAATAGCCGAACCGAAAGAAATTAATAGTCACAAAAAGGTTTGCTATGTGCAAGTAGAAGAAGCGTAGAAATCAATAAAGCTAGTCAGTAAAATTGGTGAGCATTCTAAAAAGGTAACAAAGCCAGGCAACCGGATATGAAGAAAGCAATTGAGAAGCAAGGAACTTTTAAAATAATCAGTGCATTGAACGGTTGTGAATAGCAGAGCAAATAATATAACGTATTTGTGTGAATGGAGCCCAACGTAGAAGCAACGGCGAATATTTGACTTAATTAAACTGTCCCATAAAAAATAAAACTAGGGTCAGCATTGTAAAAATATTGGCGCCCAACGTGGGGCACTGATTATTTTAAGAGTTCCTTGCTTCTCAATTGCCTTTTTCATATCCTGTTGCCTGCTTTTCTAATTGCTTTCTCATGTCCAACTGCCTGCTTTTTCATATTGCTCTTTCGCAATGTATTGTTATCTTATTCTGGCTTTTTTACCTTTTTAGAATCTTCACCAATTTCACTGACTAGCTTTAATGAATTCTACTCTTCTTTTACTTGCACATATCAAACCTTTTTGTGACTATTAATTTCTTTCGGTTTGGCTATTTATTATGCACAAACCTATTATTTAATTTATTTGCAAGTAAACTTCGACCCCTGTGAAAAACAATCTTGCCATTTGCGTTCCTTACTTAATTACTTTATCATTACTGGCATCTCTTTACCAATGCATTTGTTATTTGAAATTTGGGCTTAGCATTGCAGTTATATACAACACCCCAACTCTGTGCTTATTGAAATGTTCATTAATTTGCACTGCTATAGCAGAATCGAGTCGTGGGCCTAAGACCATTACTGCATATACACCAACTAAAAATTAAATATGTCTATTTCTATAACTACAACAATCGGAATTATAGATACCTGGTATTTCACATCCCTAAACCTTGGTCATAAGAAACGTAGCTAAGAGATAAAGTAAACCCAAATACCTTTAGAACTCAATATGCGCAGCTTAACATAATTTATGTACGAAGTATGCAACGATACGCACAACAAATAAGTAACTTTAATGAAATATTACCAGTCATATCCACCCAACAGAATACCGATATGATAGAAGTGAAAATATAATGAAAATGCTTATTAGCTAAATCGGTACCATAATGTAGGGCATCTTCACGCCGCTAGCCAATAAAATTTAGAATGGCTTTATCGAACGCAAACGGCTTGTGCCAACATGCACAAGAGGTTAAATTATTTAACAATAAATACGAAATATAGACATAATGTTAGTGTCAGCGACGCACTTCTGTTTTAAACCACCTCCAAATCTCAAGGTATTAGTTATATGAATAACAGAAGATAACCAGATGGAAATACACATGGGGGAACAGCAACTGTAATTTATACAAGGCGTCAAACACCAGAAACTAGAAGGGTATAGCATGAACACTTTCAAGCAACAGCTGCAGTCCTGAAGGAGTATAACGGAACTTCAAGAATACAAACAATTTACTGCCAAAATATATTAACAAAAAATTTACTCTGAGAGCAAAAAATCTAACCGCAATATCAATACCAACTAAACAATCTACCTCCTGGTTGGTCGATAGGAGAATTGCAAATGTAATCGATTTTGGCATTGCAAAATGAATTAACACAAGGCAGCTTGAAACACAGTCTAATTTAGACCTATCATTTACGCTCGCCAATTATAAACACACTGCATTTTCACAAGGTAGAAAAGCACATAAAACATACATTATACAGTAATAACAGCAATTGGGAAGTATACAGAACCGCATTGGACGAGCTAATTAGAAGAACTTGATCTTGCAGTAACCGGCCTCACCAAAGCAATACAAAATGCAGTTTTGGCAGCAAACTCTAATCATAATCGTGTTACTCTTAAAAAAAGTGGCTTATAATATTTAAATAAATATTTACCGAGAAAGAAATGTTACGAAAATACTACAGCGCACAAGAACTAAAATGATAAGAAGAAATTCGACAAAGCAGCAGAGAAAATGAAGCAACTAATAATGCAAATAAAAGAATAGTTCATGCAGGAATACCTATAGTCTATTTTTTCATATGGAAATACAAATAGAAAACTTCTAGTGAAACCATTGAATTATGTTGGTACATACGCTTCTAGTTATTATTTTTGCAGTGAGGTTAGGTTTCATGTTGGCTGCTTGACATTTACTTATTTTAAATTATAGTTCTGGCTATTATAAACTTGAAATAGTTATTTATGTATTAAGGGTATAATCAATAGACGTCTAAAGCTCGACGTAAAGCGGAAAGCTTGAAATTTTCCGAGAACTGTAATCTTGATTATGCACCTGGTACATACAACGTCTTATTTTGTGTTGGTTCTCGAAATGAACAAAATTCAAGGATTCAGTATTTTGGGCATAAGCTATTACGTCATCGGTGTGCTAGCGCTCTAAATTTTTGGTGTGCTGTGGTTTCCATGTAGATTGTTGGTGTTTGTTATACTGCTTAGCAACTTTACAGGCCCTCGAACCATAAAATCCATATTACGCCCGCTAGCGAGTGCCAATAAACAAGATTATCGTTACAAAATAAAATGATACAATTTCATAACCTGGTTTTAACTAGAACAATTTCAGTGTATAATAGCCAGCCAGAACTACCATTTAAAATAATTAACATGTCAACCAGTCAACATGAAATCTAACCTCACTGCAAAAATAAAAGCTAGAAGCTTATGTACCAACACAATTCAATCTTGTGGCAATGCTTGTTGCCAATGGTCTTCCTGGATTGCATTTCCATCTGAAAAAGTGCATCAGCATCAGAAGTAGCAGAGTATTCACTGTGTAAAGTGATTAAAAAACTGGATAGGCTTTAGGCATCTTTTCGATCAATCATAACTTAGAATGATAAATGGGCTAGAAGTAGTAAATAAACTGCCACAACATTTGCAAACTTTCTAGCAGAAGTTTTTGAACCATATAAAATATATGCAGTAGAACACGAACAAAAGATCTGAAAATTTCTTAATACTCAATACCAAATGGATCCTCGCTTACCAGAAATCAGTCTTACTGTAGGTTAAGAAACAATTCTATACCACATAAACCCCAAGAAAGCACCAGAGTTTGTTTTACTCACTATTAAAACGTTACAGAAAATAGCAACTAAAGATTCAAAGTCATAGAGCAGATATTTAATGCAGTATTAAGACTCGTACACTTCCCTAATCAGCGGAAAGAAGTACGAACGACATCTTATCGCCCAATAAACATATTAAACACTATGTCAAGAGTTTCCGAAAAAATGTTTCTGAAACGATTAAAACCGATCCTAAAAACAAGAAGCTTATTTCCAACCATCAATTTTAGACATGTATTATGTTGATCAGCCCTTATTTAGTGCTTATTATTATTATTAATTAATATTATTTGTAATTTAATAAATAAATAAAAATTCAGCACACACAACATAGCTAAGTTTGTATTTTATTGCCTCTCTATAATTATTTAATTATATTTTACTATAGTAAAGGTATGTTGCTCTTTCGATATTTCGGTCATTATAGCTACTTATTAAAACTTATGCGCCGGCTAGCAATTTGAAACTCGTATGCTCAATGTTAGGTTGTTACACTGTTGATAAATTTAACCATTGTATGGCAAATGCTCGATTTTAACGACTGACAGATAACCTTAAAATATTAATCCCCAACAAATCTGTTCGAAACACACAGAAACAAAATAACCAACAATCAATCAGCTCACCCCAGGTAAATTATAACAATGTTTTTCTCATTATCCAGTAATTTGGCTAACCAGGAATTTGTTTTTCAAGTGCAAAAGGACGCTAAGCTTGTATTTGCTTCATGGAAAGGTTTCAGCTACTGCTGCCTGCCTCTGGATCACGAACCAAGCATCTTCTAGCCCCTGCACCTTGCTGCCCACTTATCGCAGCTCGCAATCTTGTTGAATCTCGGCTCGAAAGATGATCTGACACAGGCTAAGCTCCAG
>CALNHX010009823.1:0-46014 GCA_940337035.1 Agriotes lineatus
GCCTGTATACAGATCCCGTGCCCTAAGAGATGTTTTTTGTTTTTTTTTTACCGGAAGAAGATTGTTGAACGCTTTACTTGTTTTACCTAATCGCTAAGCAAAAGATTAAAAAATGGGATGAAAAGATTGCTAAGTAAGACTAGCTTCTGTTTATGGCAGAATTTCTATGTCACAAAGGAACAGACCGCTGACTGGTTGAAATTAGGCAGAAAAATTAGGGCATTCCACCGTGCATGGTTATTGTACTAGGTTTACCTGCGGAGACGGAAATTCTGATTCAGTCGTAATATTGGCGGAATTCTATGCTTGGGTATATAATATCTACATTAGAAGTACGATGAATGTCGTAGTATTACTAAGGTGGCACTGGCCACTGTCATTTTTAGTATTGTTATTGTTTGTCTCTTGGTTCGACTATTGTTTTATATTTTAGCCCAGGCGGTTAATTGCCTATTAATATTTTAAGAAGCTCGTTTTTTGGAAATAGTATCTTAAATAGCTATTTGTGAAATAAGATGGGAAAAATCTGATTTTCCCAATAAATTACACACAAGATTTTTCCTAATTTGGCAAGTATCTATTAATTCTTGAAACTTTAATTGAGAATTTTGGAAAAAACAGTCAAAAATTTAAAATTCAAATAACTCTGGTTGTTATGGAAAACAATGTAAGGTTTAATAAACAGTTCGTAAAAAAATTCCGAAGACGTTTGGTTGTCCAGTGTTTGAGTGTTTTTCGGAATTTTTCATTTTCCGTTCTTGTTTGGAAAAGTTGGACTTCGCCACACCGAAATAAATGCTGAAAAGCAAAGATATTTCATACTAAATTAGGAAAAGTTATTTGCAAATCAAGGGAAGAGAGTGTACCATTTTATTTTTATATCGGCTAAGGGTGAAAGTAGGCTTTCAATAGCAAATGGGCGTTGCGCCATCTAGGAGCGAGTAGTTTCTTCCTTTTGTATTTACCTCGGAAACATGGAGCTATCGACTTTAGTTGAACTAATATCCGCTGCTACAAAAATCGCTAAAAACTTTATGCCCAGCCTTAAGATGCATAGGCCACAACGTGATAGGAAAATTCCTATTAAGCTAGCTGATTATGAGTTGTAATTAGGTTACTACTAAACTTAAATGTTAATACTCATCTCTAGTAATAAGTTCTTATTGTGACTGTAAACAATATTATATATTACGTTTATATTTGTAATCTTTATGTTACTGTCTTATTGTGACTGTAAACAATATTATGTATTAAGTTTGTATTTGTAATCTTTATATTACTGTCTTCTAAATGAAAAAAAAAAAAAAGTTAAAGGGAAGGATGTGGTAGGTTAGACAACACATCATACATAGTTGTATTGAGATAGCGATGTATGAATAGGTTTCTAGTTAATAAAGCATTCGTAACTTGGCCTTCGTAGCGTTCACATATTACAACAGTCGTATCTGTTCCTTATAATGAACCATGCAGACTCGTAATTGGCTTCAGTTGCCTCCAGGTGTTGTACTAACTTGCTGGCTTCCCCTCGTAACTGTGACTTCAAGTAATGCATTTTTTCCGCCTTACTTAGTCGTGAGTTTTCATGAACAATTCTTCGGAAAATATCATGAAAGCTGGGCCATGCTTCGTACTTAGGTCCCTTCAAAAACTGGAATTTTGAGAGTAGGCAACACTATATTCGCATGACTGTGTTCCTTGACACTTTGAACCTCTCCATCCTGGATGTGTTGGTACAGGACTACAATTATTTCGTTGACCATCTTCTTGGTTTCACGGAACTCCTTGTCGTCGTAGCTACCGTGGGAAAGTATCTCCTCGTTTAGAGCTCTGATGTCATCCCAATCCTCCTTAAAATTCTTAATGTTGTATTCACAATACCTTTTACTGCATTCCTCATTCAATCTATTCCAGACTTCCTGAATGTCGCTCTGGAGTGAATTCATCTTGATCTGTAGCCTTCTTATTCGAAACTGTCCCTCCTTGTCAGCAAATGTGGTCGTGTCCTCTTTTAGCGCTACTGGCTGCTGTGAACTTTCTCCTAGTGTGGCTACATTTTCTTCGTACTTGTCGAACAGGGCAACCCCTTCATCGTAAACGTCTTTGGTTTGCTGAAAAAAATTTTTTTTAAAATAAGGGTGTTCTTCCTCGACTTCCTTCGCCAGGTCTGAGTGATTGGCCTCAAATTCTTCCCAAAGTTGTTTTAGGGTGGATCTGCGAGCGGTGATATATGCTGCATTTTTTCTTGATGGGCCATCCTTCTTCACATTGATAATCTGATAGTTTCTTGGGCTTTGAAAATCTCCCGTCGCTGCGCCATCGTAACGGTCTTGTTCGAAGAGGGCTGGTACGTTTAAGGGATTACTGGACCAAATGCTAGGGGCAGGAACGTTTAAAGGCTCGAAGGATCAGATGCTAGGGACTGGAACGTTTTAATGGATCGAAGGACCAAATGTTAGGGGCTGGAACGTTTTAATGGATCGAAGGACCAAATGTTCAGGGTGGAGGTTATAGTGGACTGTATGATTTTAATTTGGACAATTGCAGGATACGTCTTAGGGGTGCAGGAATTATTTGCCATAACCAGTATTTAGCCATGGTCAAGTGTACGTAGCAATATCACGTGTGAGTAGTTTTAAAAACTTAAAAATTTAAATTTTACCTAATGGATCCTGCCACACGTTACAAAAAAGTTTTCTAACTTGCAAAATATTTTGCAACGGGTCTACTAGTATACGTCTGAAATGCTGTGAGTTACCGTCCAACAAGTCCGGTATTTAATTATGGTCGGTTGGCCATTATTCGGTTCTAAATCGATGAAGAAAAGTGGTAAAGGTTGTTTAGTAACTCTGACGTGCATTCATTATGTTTCGCACTTTATGACCTTTTTCTTTGAGCTCCTTTTTGATATCGTGCATTGGGATTGAAGAATGTAGGTTTCTTATTACAATTCTGTAAGCTCTGTCCTCCTTTAATTGATAATATTGATATGGGTGGTAGACAATCTTTCCATCCTTTAAGTGGCTTATCAACATCCTGTAGGATTCTGGTTGATGAGTATTAATTTTAACAGTATTGTTTGGCAGGGTCTTTGAGTAATATTGTTCTTTTGCTAATACTGGTGTAATAGTTTTGATATTTCTCCATTTCTCCAAGATTTTCCACTCCGTGAATGTAGATAGGGGGAGGTTTGGGTATTTTGGGTGCATTATTATTGATGTTACTTGCATCTGTATTACCGCCAGTAATTTGTAAGGCAAATACTTCAGATGTGTTTGATGTTTCCATGTTTAGTGGACTCGGAATATTTTCATTTATTTTGGTGTATCGTTTTCGTTTTTTGATAACTTGCCGCGTGATGCACTGGAATTTTAGCTTTCAGTACTTACTCTAACAGTAGTTTGAGAGAACGTGGTAACATGTGTTTGACTGGGTATTGCACAAATTAAATTTGTATCAGGTGCATTTATGAATGGCGGGTGTTGCAAATGTGTTTGTTTGAATTGTGGTTCGGTAAATACCTGATTAGGTGAATTTTCATTGCCTGGTTGATAATCCATCGATGATTGTATAGCCTGCAACGAATGCGGCCAGCTGGATTTGTCTTTGCACTTTAAATTGCGGCGGTCACTGCACTAGAGTGGAAGATAAGATAGTTCGCTCAAAATCGTAAACACGTCCACTCGCAAGCTTAGACACTCGCAGAATCCACATACAATATTAAAAGACCCGAACAACAAGAAATACTTAGACTAAATCAAGTACCATTACAACGTGGAGCATTGGAATTATATATATTGAAACAATTAGGAAATACTATTGGCCAATTCTTCATAAAATTTGTCAAGAATTCGTGGACGAATGCGAAATATGCCAACGAGCAAAATACGAAAGACAACCAAAACAATATTTAAAAACAAACTACTCACCTAAATAACCTTTTGAAAATATCTACATGAACATATTTTCAATAAACATACGTAAATTTGTAACATCTGTTGACGACTTTACCAAATATTTCATGTACCAAGAATTAGAATCACAAAATATTCCAGATACATTAGACGCCTGCATAAAACTATTTGCACACTATAAACTGCCAAGAAAAATAATTACTGGCAATCAATTTAATGTAACACTTATAAAAGATTGGTTTAAAATGCATAAGGTAGAACACCACCTAGTTACTCCCTTACATCCAAACGGCAATAGTCCAATCGAACGAGTCCACGGCACATTGATTGAAATCATTAAACAATAACAGACTCGAAAGAACGAACTTTAATGAAAAACCCATTTGAAAATGCAGTCACAATATGCAACCGAACAATTCACTCAGTGACTAAATATAAACCGATATAAATACTCTTCGGACACCTCGAAGCAAAAGATTTATTGGAAATCTTTGATGAAAATGATTATCATGAATATACAAGTGAGCTATATCGAAAAATCAGGAAGTTGTATGACAGTTAATAAAAGAGGAATGGAAAATAGAGAAAGGATAATTAACTATCAAAATACGCGACGAAAACATTTTAGGGAAATATCCACAGGAACTAAAGTTTTTTATAAAGCAACTACCCCGTGACAAAAAGGCAGCTAGGTACAAACAATAAATAGTTAAGGAAGATTCCACGGATAAAGTGAAAACTTAATCTGATAGAGTTTATCACAAGCAGGAAATAAAGCCCGTGAGAAAATCACAAATAACACAGTGAGAAGACCCAGCATTACGCACGTAGATAACCAGAAACCTTTGTTTCACTATTTGTCCACTTCATCGGATGATGTTATCGATCCTACCCTTATTAGTAGGAAGCCTACATCAAGATTACAAGATAGAATTTAAGAAGTTACATGAAAGCCCAGGAATTTTACCTATTAAGTTAGGTGAAGCGAGTATACACAAAACACAACATAGGTACATTTGTACATAATTAACAAGTCTTAAGGAGCATTTCAAGAAATTATATGCATGCTTAGTGCATCTAAAAGGTAAGAACGCTAAAATAATAGATGAAACGCAAAAGGGAGATATCCTAGTCGAAACAGCCATTTTAGAACAACAATTAGAACAAGTTAAAAATGACTTATTATTAAT
Organism: Agriotes lineatus; assembly: GCA_940337035.1. Classification (NCBI taxonomy): domain Eukaryota; kingdom Metazoa; phylum Arthropoda; class Insecta; order Coleoptera; family Elateridae; genus Agriotes; species Agriotes lineatus. The sequence continues at coordinate 5,102 of CALNHX010009823.1, forward strand.
ACACCCGAACATATTTGATACCGAAAAGAAAAGGGTAAAACGCCGATTAATAAACGGACTCGGGCCACTCTTGAAATTCATATCAGGAAATTTAGACGCAGGAGATGGGGAAAGATGCAATAAAAACTTTGGCTCAAAATAAAGAAAACCTCATGGATCATTTTAATAAACAAATATCGTTAAATACAGAATTAATGCAGGAATACACAAAAGTACTTCAAAATATAACTGACAACTTCCAAATTTTGAATAATACATTGGAAATAATTAATTTACAACAACGGAAAAACACTATAACGTTACTGCGATTAAACGTAGAAGAATTAAACAGAACAATACAAAACTTGCAAACCACATTAAGCTTCGCACAACTAAATTTATTACATTTAAGCATAATAACTGAAAGTCAACTGGAATTCATGAAAAGCCATATTTCACAGTATAATACCGAAGACGAATTTTACTCACAAAATGGTATTCTTTTTGAAAGAACTATTTCAGTCGATTTTTATATTACTGAGGAACACGCAGTATTTTTATTACATGTACCAATCTATATATATATATAAAGGAAAGTCACAACCCTGACTAATCAACGCAGAGCCGACACCACTGGTACTAGAAACTTGAAATTTGGGTGCAACGTTCAATTTGTTACGTAAGGTAGTGCTAAGAAAGGATTTTTTGAAATTCGACCCCTAAGGGGGTGAAAAGAGGTAAAATGTGTTTTCACGACTACCTCAATATCTCTTACACCCGATAAAATATCGATTTGGTGTTTGCTTGCAAAGATTACCAATGCAAATACCTAGAAACGTATTTCAGGATTTTGCCCTAATCAACCCCTAAAGGTGCAAATCTGGATTGGGGGTGAATCAAAGAACCCTTCGTATCTCTTATGTTTATTGACTTAGAACATTCTTTTTTTTACATATAGATGTACTTTTAAAATATTTAGAAAGGGGTGTGAGGGAATTAGAAAATTTTAACCCTAAAGGGGTGAAAGGAGGAAAAACTGAAAAGGGGTAGGGGGGTTAAGATTATTAAATTTTTTCGCTGTGAGTTCCATTTCACAACAAAATGGGTTAAAAGGAATTTTCCGAAATTCCACCCCTACAGGGGTGAAAAGAGGTAAAATGTGTTGTCACGGGTTTCTCAATATCTCTTAGACCCAATGAGATAGCTAGCCCCTTGGTGTTTAGTTGCAAAGATTGTCAATGTAAATACCTAGACACGTATTTCAGGATTTTGCCGTAATCAACCCCTAAAGGTGTGAATATGCATTCGGGATGAATTATAGAACCCTTCGTATCTCCTATGTTTATTGAGTTCGAACGTTATTCGTTGGCATATAGATGTATTCTTAAAATTATTAGAAAGTGGTTAAAGATATTTTAAAATTTTACTCCTAAAGGGGTGAAAAGGGGTAAACTGTGTTTTCACGAATTCCTCAATATCTCTTAGACCCGATGATATATTGACTTGGTGTTTACTTCACAGGTATCCAATAGAAGTGTTTAAAAACATATTTTAGGATTTTGCCCTAATCAACCCCTAATGGTGCAAATCTAGATTCGGAACCCTTCTTATCTCCTATGTTTATTGAGTTAGACCATTGTTTTTTGGCATATAGATGTATTCTTAAAATATTTAGAAAGTGGTTTAATGAATTTTAAAATTACCCTTAAAGCGGTAAAAAGGGAAAACTGAAAAGACGTAGGGTGTTAAATTTATTAATTATTTTTCGCTGTGGGTTTATTTCAGGATAATATGGGCTAAAAGAATGTTTCAAAATTCCACCTCTAAGGGGTGAAAAAGGAGTAAACTGTGTTTTTACCAATTACTCAATATCTCTTAGAATAAATAGGAGGATTTCCGAAATTCCACCAATTTATGAATACAACATTTAGTTTGTATATATATATTTTAATTTTATCTCATTGTTATACTAAAACTATAGTTTTATCCAATACAAGGGGAATGACAATTACGTACACATTTCCAGGGGGTACGTCAGTGGCGTAACTACAAATTTTGGGCCCGGGGGCCGTGATCTTCACCGGGCCCCAGTGTAAGTCCTATTCTTGCCAAAGCATTTTTGGTTATCATTTTTGAATTCTTTTTTTTTAATTCATAAACAGAAACATCAAAGCAAAATGAACAATAGCGAGTGTTTTTTCCGGACTCATTGAAACTTTATACGGGACCGAGTTTGGAAAGGCCGGGCTTTAAACTGCAGGAGATCCGTTGGGCCTCCTGAAGTTCAGGGCCCGGGGGCCGCTGCCCCCTTTGCCCCCTCGGTAGTTACGCCACTGGGGTACGTGAAGCATAAAATAGTTGCGAAGGTCTTTTTTTGGAAGAATTCTGTCTTTTTTACCTAGAATATTGTTTTGTGGCGTTTGTTAGTTTAGCGTATTGAGTGAAGGGTAGGGGTGCGCCCTGGAATTCATTTGAGATTTAGAAGAAAAAACATTTGTAGTCCGTACGAAGAACGGGCATCTTGCTAGTACTTGATAAAAGTCAATTCACACTTTATCATATGTATATTCAATACCTGCGTCTTTAAATACTGTAATGATTTCATCAACCCCTTATGTTGCTTTAACTGGAGAAGACATATATTACTTAAAAGAAAGATGTGCTTTTTTATAGAATCAATTCTTTTGTTCAAATAATGAAATTGAGAAAAATTATCAAGAAGATAAATGCATACGAAACCTATTGCAAGTTAAAATAAATTCCGAATGTATTAATGTTAAAGTTAATATTAGTCAAGTGCTAATCGAAAGTATAAGTGATGAAAGTTATATCATGATACTACCCGAAAAAACTCTAATTCATGAACAATGCAAACATGAAGAAGTGCACGAGTTACAAAGAGTGTACTATGTCCACATACCCTATTCTTGTTCGTTTACGGCGAAAAACTTTCGATATGTAAATCTAGGAACGCCCGCCCCTACCTGAAGAACCAGTGTACTTACCTACTAGTATGGTAACTTATCCAATATCAGACACCCAACCAGTGCAATTCAATTTAAAATCTATAAAATTGGATCAGCTATCAAAGTTAACATTAGAACTTTAAAAATTAGATAGGATATCACATTTGTTAAAAGGAAACGCGCCTAACGTAACTTTGTATATAGTATTAACATTAATAATTATTATATTGATTATACGTTGTAAGAAACAGCTATATAACAAACTACAAATTCCAAAACTCTTTAAAAATATACTACCTAGAAAAAAATAACAAACGCTTCATTCTAGTGCTGGAAATCCAGAAAATTTACAATTAAACTGAGTCAAAATTATTTCACTTTTAATCAAATTCTATATTGTTCGAATATAGAATTTTCTCTTATTGGAGGAAGGAGTTATGATGCTCTATCAAGGCCAATGTAATTAAAACATTTCGCATAGTTTATAGCTATTACTAATATACGTAGATCCCTAAAATAACCAAATACTTTAATGGAAGTGTATCGCACCTCATGTGGGTCACTACTAATGTGTTTACCCACGAGCTTATAAAAAGGATGTAAACGCTTCTTCGCTTTAAGTTCATAGTCAACGCTATAATTGTCATTAACTGGTGTACTAATAACAATAAGTCACGTAATTGTTAATCGACGATAACTTCCGTATTCGCAAGTTGAAATAAACTGTTTTAAAAACATCTACAACTATTGCGAGTACATAATTCTTGCTAACGTATGTGCACAGTCATTCGTTTACGTTTTGTGAAGCAACATCGTGTGAAGATTGAGTGTTGAATGAGAATTGTGCAGTTGTTGCTTATTTTAATTCTCAAAGACTTACAATGAAATATTCGAGATCGAAAAATGTCTCGAATTTCCAGTCGACATCGAGAATCACAACTAACTGGCCGATTCTGCTATGTTTTTAAGTTGGTTTTAAAAATACAGCAAGCGCTCGATAACGTAAACACCTGATAATGAAAACATCGCGCTAATGTAAACACAAAATTCATACTATAGGATCAAACAGAACGCCCGATAATGTAAACAACCTGTACGTAAACAGTTCTTGGTGTAGGGGATTCCCCTCTACAAAACAGATTAGTCGCCGATTTATGTAGGGGATTCCCCTCTGCGACATAGCTGAGTCGATCGTGTGGGTGTTTATGATGCGTTTGCATTTCATTTTAGTCATTGTTGAATGCACTTTTGCCTTAAATGGTGAAAACTGCCAATATAACACCAGAAACAAAGATGATATTAGAGCCCCTGATTTCAATCATTTTTATTACAAAAAATCTATGTATTACGCCGGTCCAATATACTTTAATCCTCTGTCGGCTGAATAACGACAAACAAAAACTCTAACTATATTTAAGAGAAAACTAAGAGACTTACTTCAAATTGCTTGTTATTCTATTCGGTAATGACTAGTTTATTGACCACTGTGTTAAACGTGAATCAACCTGACCCTTTACGGAATGGTTTTATTTTGTGTACGCTTAATTAGCGTCATTTATATTAATTTTCGACTTGCCTGAACTGTTTCTATATACTTATTTGTATGTAGAAACTATAATATAGACTAATAAAATTCTTATTCTTATTATCCGCTAATTTATGCAGAATAAAATAGCAGCTTATTTTTCTTCTCATTAAAAATGTGTATTACTTATCGTTGTCATAGGTTTTTGTTTTTTATTGCGTTATTAAACGTTTCTTTTAATAATGTGTATATTAATAACAGCACGCTCGCTAATGTAAACATTTCGACAATGTGAACACACTTGATTTGAATTAGTTCACATTATCAAGCGTCTGTTGTACTATTTACAAATTGTCGAAATGGAGAATTTAGTTAATCTCATCTCGAATATTCCAGAATTTTATTAATCTCGTCTCGAAAAATACAAATACTTGTAAAAATATGGTAGGTAATTATTGGAATAAGCTGCTCTTTACTTTATGTAGTGATCACTGTTCTCAAACGCTAGCAAGTGCGATGACCATTCAAGGAATTCACCCTGATCTGCAATCTTATTTACGTGTTTATTAACTGTGCAAAACTGATCGTAATTAAACTACACGCACTTCACAAATAACTAACGAAGGCACCAAGTGACTTGCATATTGAAAAAAAGAACTCAATTATAAATAATTTCACTAAACATATACTACAATGTGCACACAATTTGCGGCGACAGCCATAATTAATTTTGGATTTGACAGAGATATAGTCAAAATGGCCGATTTCCGATTTCAATTAATTCATTAAATTCGATTTTTTAAATAGATCGCCCTGTATATTTTATCTTGATATGAATCGGTAAACAGCAATCGTGAAAACAAAAGAAATTCTACGACGCCAGATAGGCGGCGGCGGAACAAAGCGATGGCACATTCGTTTCCAAACGTTACGATCGTGCAAAAATTTCGAAAACCTTTCCAAAACACCCCCATAAAATGTATAACCAGGAAGTGAATTTAAGGGCACAGCTTTATAACCCCTATAAACTATCCCCAGCGCAAGAGACCGCCGGCCGAAAAGCGAAACATAGCCGTAGATGAAACATATCAAGGGGTTTAGAAAAAACACTCACAACAAATAATGCGTCCCAATTAAACCACGCATGTTCGGTGTCTTATCAAAAGAAAAAATGAACCGCTACCCAATAAAGGCAAGTCCGACCTTGTAGCATCTAGCATGTTCGGGAGCCGAGCGCACAACGCCTAACCATAATCCAGAACAGCTCCAACGTAAGGGCAATATAGCCAAAAATTGCCCCGAGTCCCGCAAGCGACCCAAGCAATGCCCAATTAAACATAGCCGCCTCAACGAACAAAAACTTAGCCAAGGGCCCAGTCTGTCGGCCTAATATCACAATATTAAAATAAATTAAATTAGCGAAAAGCATAATCCAAACACGGCGCTGCTTGGTATCAAAAGATAAGGAAAATTAAGGCACATTTAATAAACCCAGGGAGCGCCGGAATCCAGGGTTTTCTCAGAAATGTATCTGCCCGCTGGGGTTTTTTCGAGTTTTATTGGTTTTTTTCAGGTTTTATTGGGTTTTTTCGGATGTTAATGGGTTTTTTCTGGTTTTAGATAAATTCACTGGTGTTTGCATTTAAGTATCCTATGTACAAATCTGAATGAATATTAATTTTTATTTTTAAGTAAAAGGTAGATACTTGGGTAAATTATAATTTACCTATAAATATGCAAATAAGCAGTCTTTAAACATGTAAATCATATAAAAGGGGTTATGTATGTATTATCTGTAACCTCATTTACCTTGCGGTGTCGAGGCTGGTGCTTTATGCGCTGGCATCTGGCGGTACAATGATCAACTTGCCCCGGATTCGGGATACAGAGTTGGATCGCGCCTTTGGTGCTTGCGCAGCAACCATTGTATGAAGTGTGTGTATTGGTGATGTGTTGACCTTGTTACTCTATCTCTTAGGTCTGTGGTTCTGAGTAGAGCACAGTTAATTTGGTGCCCAACTGTGAATGGTCTCACCGAGCCCGATTCCAATCACCAAGGCGGAAAAATTCCGACCCCTGCGGGATTCGAACCGAGGACTTGCTTAATGCAAGTCTGGCGCTTACCCAACAGCGCCACGCGGCTTCTATGTACGTACATATAAAGTTAAAACTAATTTGAATTTCAATAACAAAATAATGAAATTTATAGATTCAGAACAATGTTATGAAGTTACTTTTAAAAATAATTTTAACCAAAAAAAGTTTCAAATGAACTGAAATTAATATCAACAATTAATTTTGATATACAAGATGAGAAAAGATTCGAGATAAATGAAGTATTATTTGAAAATGACGATGAGTTAAGTGAATCGTTAGAATTGCAAAAATATTTGGGTTTAGTTTTGAAAGATTTGAAAGAAGCAAATAATGAAGAGGAATACATGCATGATGATGGTGAGGGGTTTAAAATAGAACCAACTTTAACAATACACGAGTTAAATAAACAGTTCAATAATGAGAAATCTTATCCAATACTTTTTTCAAAAAGAACAGCAGTTGAAAACGAAATGAAAAAGAAGGTCAATTTAAAAGAAGGTGTAACTTGTGAAACGATGTACTTAAAAGATCCTATTGAATATCTTGAAAATCAATTAAAAGAAACTAAAATAAAACTAAAGAAGAAACATTCTGAAGTATGTCTACTAAACGATAGAGTTCTAGAAAAAGATGAGATGATATGGGATATAAAAGAAGAAGTTAGGATGATCAAAAACAAATATGAAATCACAGCTAATTTACAAAAAAAAATACAAGAAGATAAATATAGAAATGAGTGTTATAATACAAGATTAAAGAAATCGTCAACAATAATGAAGAATATTAATAAGTTTTTAAATAAGGAAGTAGGTGAAAATACATGTTTTAAATTATCCTCGAAATTATCTTGAGGAAAATAGGTATAAATATACCCAAAATATTTATAACTTAAAGAAATATTATCAGGAAAATTATGACTATAATAAAGTAAATGAGGTTATAGTATCTCATAATAATGTAAATAATACTGTAACCTGCAAAGAAATTATGTCATGGTACAATTTTAATAATAATGTAAATAATGAGTAACTTAAGGTCTAAATGCAATTTTGATTTAAATTATTTCAAACTGTATACTTTAAAATTAGAAGGTAAGCTGTTATACATTCAGGGTTGTTCTTGAACAATAAAAAATGTAGGTAACAGAATTACATCCAAAAGTGTAATAGATTTCCCTAAAAAGGTAATAGATGTATTTTCATATTCACAGAATACCGCCGAAATTATAACTTTTCTACCAATTAGACAAAGCACAAAAGTTTTAATGCAATAATGTGTCAACATTTTAACTATACCCTGTATAATAAAATGTTAGATAGTAAGAGTATCAATACCTAGTGGTCGGTTAAAAATTAAAAACATTGAGATGGAAATATAAAACGCATAATTAAAAACAAAAGAACCCTTAATCTTTCATTGTAATTATTATTTATATTGTAATCCACGAAATAATTGTACAAAAATTAAAACGTTAGATCTTCATGCTCATTTTCAGCTTCTTCACACTCGTGGAGGTCTTCATTTAGTAATGATAACTTTGGTTTAAATGTATAACATAAATCATTGTTCAACAGTTCTTTAGTATGTAGTAAGGAACTACAAGTTGTTGTTACCAATCTGTTTCGGGTCTTTATTAAGTTTGAGAAAATATTCGGTCTGCAGCAAAGGCGTAGCCAGGATTCCAGTTGGAGGGGGGGCATAAATTTAATTACACAATCAACTACTTTTATTATTATTATAGTTTTTTCATTTTTTACAAATTACAAAAATTATAAGTTAAAATATCATCAGTTTCCGCAAATATGGTGCAGATCGTAGCTTTTTTTTAAATGTAGAATGTGAATTGCAATAATGATTACAAATCAATTGCCTTTTGCTCTTTATAAATGTTTAAGGGTGGGCAAGTGCCCACCCCTCCCCCTCCCTGGCTATGCCCATGGTCTGCAGCAGCAGATAAATGTGGTAAGCACATATCAAGAGATCTCAAAAACAAACTGATCGTCAGCGGGCTGTGGAAATTCAAACGTATGAATAATATGTTGGTGGCACTGTAAGTCTATGTCAAATTCGAGGTTAACAGGTTAGGTTTTGCGTCAGTCTGTGTCAAAACTGACGGAAAACCTTGAATTTGACATAGACTTACAGTGTTACCATTACCGTCATATTATTCATACGTTTGTATTTCCACAGCCCGCTGAGGATCAGTTTTTTTTTATCTCTCGTAAAAAGTTAAGAAACTTCTTCAACTCGTCGAAATATTTTTTTTAACAATGGTCCAGAATTCAATAGGAGGTTTCTCAATATGTTGTCTTAATTCCTCCATATCCTGTATTAATCTCCATTCTGTGTTTAGTAATTCAATGTTGATTTGTCAAAACGGGAAATCGATTAACGTATTGTACTAAGAGCTAATGTTAGTATCAAAAACTAATTTGGGATCTAATATTTTCGCAAATTTTAAAGCATCGTCATCAAAAAAAATCTGTTTTGTATTTGGTTTCCCAACTCTACATAGAAATCTAAACATTTTATTTGGCAAGTGTGTAGATCATTAGAATTAACATTCGTGTTTAAAATGAATTGCTCGCACTCAGCCCCATAATATATATTTTCAAGAGAAATATACAGGGTGTTTCAAAATTGCACAAAACAAATATAAAGGCGTTATTCTGCAGCAAAAAATAGTAAAACAAAATCTCATAAACATATGTCCTAAAATCATTCATTTCAAAGATACCCTTGATTAAAAAATTAAAGATAGCAATGCGTTTTTAAAACGTTTAGATTTAGTAGGCTGGTGTTGTTTTCATTATCTGTTTGTTTTACTTTCAACTGTCAGAATTATTTTGGGGGACTTAAAAGAAGGAGATTACTTCGAACAGTTACTATAAATTTTACTTTAAAAAAAAAGAAAACGAAAAACATGTGTTGGAACAAAACACCAGCCTACTAAATGTTAAAGGTTTGAAAAAGAGTTGCTATTGTTAATGCTTTGATCAAGGATATTTTTGAAATAAATGATGTTAGGGCATAATGCTTATTGGAGTTCTTCTCTTATTTTTTGATACAGAATAACGCTCTTATATTTGTTCTGTGCAATTTTGAAACACCGTATATGTTCTTGGATTATTTAATTTCCGTTTTTGCATTCGTTCTTTAAAATTACTATTTTGCGAACTCAAAACACGCCGCAAAATGGATCTTTATAGACCTAATACTCTAAAGTAGCTATAACAACAGTTTAGAGGATTCTTTTTATTAACAATACAATACAATACAACAGAAGGAATAAAATCGAATATGACATAGACTTACAGTGTCACCAACTTGCTCCGACTTATTATTTTAAAATCATGACCACCCTTGACCAAGATAAGTTTTGACATCGGTATTTAAAATAGTAACTTACATTACAAGACCTGAAAGTAGTGTTTTGCAGGTCGAACCAAGCAGACCTGCAAAACACTTTCCGGTCGTGTATCGTACAATTTTTGTTTTATGACATGCGAGTCCATACTTTCAAACTAGCGAATTCACTTTGAAAAACTCAAAAAAATTATGACATTAGTATCTATATTATTTGACTTATCCAAACGAAATTCAGTAATAGTGTATGATACAACGCAGTTACACGGGTTAACAATAGGGATGTTCGATACACCGGAAAGTACCGGTACCATCGTATCGTATCGTATCGACTTAAAAGTACCGGTTCGGAGCAGTATCGTATACAAAAGTACCGGTACATGAAAGACCGGTACACAATCGATCCGGGATATTTTCTAAATTTATTTATGTCACACTTCGAGTCCTAGTATAGCAAATAGAAGTTTAGCAATAATAGTGGCGTAACAATCAAGAAATCAACAATTGAAAAATCAGTATTAGAAATACATCTATTAAATAGCATAGGTACTCAAAAACTTGAAAACTAACATAAATATAATAACTGAAACATTAGAAGTATCCTACAGGGCGAGTTTATTTGAATGTTTAGCATGGGGATCTCGGAAAGTATTGGAGATAGAGAGACGGTTAAATGGGTAAAGTATTGCAGTTTTACGAGCCCAATTTAATGAGTGTTTTGTTTTTTGGAAAAAATGCAAGGCTAACTAGGTATGTCGGAAAAATGATTTTTTTCTAATTTCGTTCGGTGCCTATGGCTCTGTTATTATTGATTTTGGAAAAAAATGTGCAAAGGAAAAAGTTGTAGACAATTATGTGCGTAATAACACAGTTCAACCAAATTTTTTATTTAAGCTATAATTTTTGTGTTATGACACAAACTTGTGTTATTTCTAATGGAAACCATAGTCGGCCATGACTTTATAAAAAGGCAATTTTTCAACGATTCTATAAAAAAGGCAATTTTTGATCGATTTTAACGATATACCCCTTGATCTAGTTATTTTTATAAATAAATAAATTATAGCCATTTTTCTCTTTTCGTTTTCGAACTGTTTGCAGTTCCGGCTGAATTTTTAACTTCACACTGACACAGTCTGCATTTTCCTCCAGAATCTGTCTTAATAAATACTTTCCAAACGTTACTGGTTGAAGGTGGCATATTTGTTTAAAAAAACACAATATAAACAACAACTGAATAATAAGAGAAAACTGATAATAAAAACAGAACTGTTAATTAATTTACCGAACCCCACGGCGACCGCGATGGAGTGACGAGTGACACAATTGTGGAAATTGGCTTATAGCACAATTTTTTATAATCTCGTTATCTCGGTATACAATTTTTCTCGGGGATTTACCGAATTTCGCTGAGATATCCTAGTGAGAAGTTGCTGTTGCTGTTATAAATAGTTAAGCTGAATAATGTTCTCTTTGGATATTTAATCATCACCATAAAATTTGTTGGGATACATGAGAGCTCCAGTTCACCAGAATTAGTCATTATTTTACAATTCATTCATTACAATTTTGCTGTACCAGTCGAAATCCGAAGCGTAATACGTACACAGATTAAACAGAAACATTTCGGTTCAGCAAAATCATTTTGTTTTGATTTTTGTTCTTGCGTTTGTAGAAGCTGAAAATGACTTATTGAAAGTTATCTACGTTCGACCATTTAAGATTTTAAGAACTGTTAGTTCAATAAAAGTAATATTTGCACATTGTTTAGCTTTTTTACCCTTGAAGAAAAAGGGCATATTTTGGACCTTTTCTCTTTGGTTCTTTCAAAATTTATAGTTTTAAAACTTTTTATATTAAAAATTAAAAATTTAATTATACGGATTGGGCCATAATTATATAACGGGTGTTCATAAACAGTCGTCATCCCAGTAGGTTTTGACTTCAGAAACGTATGTCTATTAAAATTGAGAAAAAATGCGCTATTACAGTACTCAATGACGTTTCATTGTGTTGCACGAATTAATCTCAAAGATATAACATTTTGTTTTCAAAGCAACTGGGATGACGACTGTTTATGAACACCCGATATAACAGCAATAAGATAACATGAACAACAAAATAGAATGCTTGAGTAAGAAAGAGACGACCATACGAAAAAATATTTTAGTAGGCATGTGTGGTTGACATCTGTCATAAATAAATTTGCGTCAGGCCTACTCGAATATTTGCTACTATATTTATCTCTTTCTTACTCAAGCAATACGTGTCATTTTACATGTCGGAAAACCGAAAATTTAAAAAATAAAATTACCATTTTTAGACAAATCAGTGGTGTCTTGAAATTATTGAACCATCTCAAAGCATCAACAAATTAGTTTGCTGTTTATTTGTTTGCAACTGTCAACTGTAGCGGCAACCATGGCACTTATTGCACCTGATCTGCTTCCAGCATACCACCACATCACAATTTGCACTGATTTTTGAAAAACTGATAATTCTACTTTCTTTCATTATTAGGTTATCTGATGTAAAATGACAAAAATGATGGCATAAATGGATGCAGAATTGTTTTCTCTACAAAAAACCTATTTACAAGTTTGCTCTAAAATAATTAGGGAAGCAAATATTGTCATATGAAAAAATTACCATTGAAAACCCTATGGTGCGTAAAACATATCTACGCCCTGTATAATTGTGGCCCCATCGGTATAGTCAAAAGATGAATTATTTCTAGACAGGCGGCAAAAGTCCAGGATCGGTCCTACCGATCCGATACTGACCAAAACTAAACCGTATTGGATTGGATCGCTGACTGAAATACCGGTACAAAATATCGAGTATCGGAAGACAAAGTACCGGTACTCCAAAATATCGGATCGTACCGCACATCCCTAGTTAACAACACGTGCAACTTTAACTGTGCGCTTTGAAATTCAGTATTTAATTAATTTATTATATCAAGATATTTTAAAAATAAAAAATCGGGAGTGTGCTCCCCTAGACTTTCTCGCATTCGCCTTGTTTTCTAGCAAATTTGAAAAGTTTATTGCAATGTATATATACAGCGATAAAATTGCATTTTCAGGTAACCACTACCTGTTTAGGTAAAGTGCCGCTTTAGGTTAACCTATCATACCGAAATTTTATATCTGGGAGTTTTTCTCAATAATAAATGTATGTGCAAAATTTCGTGCAAATACCTTGAAGCAAACTTGAATGGATACCGCTACCTGTTTAGGTAAAATGCCACTTCCGGTTAACCGATCATGCTGAAATGTAATATCTGGTAGTTTTTCTACATATGAAATGTATGTACAAAATTTTGTTCAAATATCTCGAAGCAAACTGGTACTTTACTTGAATAGGTACCGCTACCTGTTTAGGTAAAGTGCCACTTCCGGTTAACCGATTTCGCTCAAAATTTGACAGGAATCTACAAATTTTGAATAATGACTATGTACATAATTTCAAGGGTCTAGCTTATTTCGTTTTTAAGTTATCGTGTTCACACACACACACACGCACACACATACACACACGCACACACCCACACACATACACACACACATACATAATTCGAAAAATGGTTTTTTCGGACTCTAGGAGGTCTAAAACATCAAGATTCGTCAAAATCTCGAAGTCGATTTTTTTGACGATTACAATACTTTCTCTATACTACCGTATGCGAGAAAGTAAAAATACAACTTAAATATTGGAGTTTTCATTGCCTCTACATATACGTAATTTGACCGGCATGCTTTAAGTCGTCCTTCGTCATCATAAGCTTCGTTGGTAAAAAATAAAAGTAAGGCATTCTATTGCTCTAAATCTAAAATTCGGTTGATTACTGCCGCAAAGAAAGCCAACGTGTTTGACTTAATTTGATCATCAGTAGAAATGCTGATATGGCAATTTGCATTTGCAAGTTGCCAGCTCGTCGTAGTCTAAACAATAACAAATAAGGGAACAGTTTATTTTGGGAGTTAGCTTTGCGCACTTAGCATGTTTTAAATATGCTTATCTGTTCACAAATAGCAGAGACTGAGTTCTTGGCAGACCAGTTTACATTTTTTGAATTAAGATTTCGCTCTGCTATAGTAAAGTAAAACAAAGATTTTTGTAAGCAATTGTGAAAATGTTCACAAATTGTAATAGATCTATTCCAATTGTAATAGCCGGATCGACCCTTGTGCACTGTGCAATGGTAAACAATGCCAATACGCCGCCCGAACTTGTCTGATTCGCTTACGCTCGTCAGTCAAACCAAAAAATAAATTTTGGGTCAAACGCGTCCGGTCTCGCAACACAAACACAACGTACATATCACTTTTACTCCTATTAACATAATATACTATTATTCGAATCCCAACTTACCTCTTTCTTCAGCGACTCGACATTTCCTTCTTCGTTATCCTCCTCTTCGTCGAGCCTTTCACCTTCCGGACCCGCTTCGTTTTCTTTTTTCCTCGCTTTCTTTACTTTCTCTGTATTGTTCTCTGCAGCTCCCTTCGTTCCATTAAGTTCGCATTTGGCATCTGGTGCACTTTTGTCGTTCTGAATCTTCTCGACGGCGACTTCGTTATTTTCTTTAGAACTCATTTTCGCTTATATTTTGCTTTAAGGTTTTTTTACGAACCAACTTTACAACACAAACACTCACAACACTACTGATCACAGACAAAGGAAACTACTGATCACAAAACAATATCTCCGCCATAGGGCCATAGACAAAATAACCCTACCCTTTTCTTGTCGCCAATCTCCGCAAGCTTTGTTAAAAAATGAAGATGGCGCTCCAGAAACCGAGCGCTCCCGAATTCGGCTGGCATTGCCTCCCAGTGTTGCCATCTAATTTTTTAGGCGATCGGTAGCTTTTTGCTCTAAATTTCGGTAGATCCCAAACATTTTCGGTAGACATAATAAATGTGTTTTGTAGTACCTACTTACATTTTTGTAATAGCCAAGTTTCAGAAAACCGGCAATTAAAAATTCACATACATTTATATTTCACTTTCTAATTAAATAAATAAAATCAAGACGAAAAACCCAATTGTTTTGTTAAGAACTATGAAAAACTACACTAATTTACTTAAAACACTATTAACTACTAATCCATATATGCAAATGCAATAATATATAATGCATGAAAAATATTTTAAATGTTTACGTATAAAATATGACTATAAAAGACCTATAATAGTTCCTATTCTATTCACTTTCGTTACTACTATCTTTGTCGCCGCTTACAGAATACATTTGTTTAGTCATTTTTGTAAGGATATTCTTATCAACAGCAAAATCGTAACACTTGTCCTGCCCTATATACTTTTTCGTATGTAATAAACCACTAATTGTTGTACTTGAAAGCCTATTCCTCGAACAAATTATAGTTCTTAAAAGTTCTCCAATATAAACAAAAAAAATAGTCGCAAGCAGTTTTTAAAATACCATAATGATAGTGTTGTTATGAATGCTGTGCGCTTCTTTTATAAATTTTCCATATTGCATACTCAATCAAAAACTTTTATTAGAATACATGTAAGCATTTTTGTTGGATAAACAAAAACAAAACATTTCAAGGAATAGTTATTAGTGAACCACATTACTGAGAGATCCATTAGAGATTCGACTATAAAATATAGACAACAACAATATTATTTACTAATTAATTTTATGTGTTTATGTAACTACTAGAAAGCGTGGCCAGCCTACGTCTGGCCCTGCCAGCGTAAAGAAACGGTTAACAATAAAAATGCTTGCTTAAGCTGGTGGCCAGCCGACGTCCGGCCTTGCCAGCGTTAACAATACAAATGCGGTCTCAGGGTCTAGCCATTTCTGCGCGCGCGCCACTTGCTAGTATGCAGGCCGTTCATGCTGCGTGTTGAGGCGCGATCGGCATGTGCGCGCGTCTCTGCTTACGGACGGCCGGCATCAGCTCTTATAATATAAGATTTTCTCGTGAACTGGAAACTTACACATTTACAAATATAAAATAGCATGTCAGCGTTTAGCACAGAAATCTAGAATCCAAGCAAATGTATGTAAAATAATAATAGTCATAAATTTAAGATGTGGTTCATTGTATTTACTGTTGCGGCACGTGTTGATCATTACAGATTAATTTATGAATCTCTTTGTAAATTCCCCGAAAATATAAATTGTTCTGAATATTGTATACAAATCAAGTTTTTTTCGGTTTAAATAGTACGCAAGATTAAATTTTACATATGATTATACGGTGTAACAAAATTCGGTAGAAATAAGGGTCGTTTCGGTAGATCGGTAGATTTTACATTAAATTGGTAGATCTACCGAAATATCGGTAGGGTTGGCAACATTGTTGCCTCCACACATAAAAATATTACACCGACAATCAATGTATTCCTTTCCTTGTACAGGATGTTTCAAAATTAAACGTAAACCTTAAGATAGCGTGTTCCTCTCATAAAAATAAGAAAAAAGTTCTTATAAACCTGGGTTCGGAAACGCTTCGTTTCCGAGATATTGGGGGTTAGTTTTCAAAAAATATCCATTTTTATTGTTATCTACAAAACGCTTTAGCCAATTTTAATAAAATTTTTACAATTTGTTTATAACTTGATGAGGTATCTTTTGGACCTATTACAGTTGATCCAGTAATTCCAGGGGCGTGCCCACGGGTCATGTCAGTTAGTTTTTTTCAGAACAAATAACGTGCAGCATCTTTTTTATAAATTAACTAAAAATGCAACTTTTTCTACTGATATATGTGAAAATTGCTAATTTTCCACGGTTTATCCTACATGAAAGTGACTTTTTTTAATTCTAGAGATGAAAATATTTTCACCTCTAGAGATGACAATGGGAATTTAAAATTTATGATTTTCTTGATTAAAACACTAAACCGACTAAATTTGCGTGAACTTTCTTATCATTTAATTACATTTCAATGAAATATTTTATGTACAAACCTAAAGTGAGCCTGAAACTGTTTAAAAAACTAAAATAAAATGATGCCATATTGGCCCATTCCACTTAAAAAGTATCATCTTCTATGAAAAGGCAACAATACGTTACGATGGAAACCACTAAACTTGTCTTGACACTTCGCTTCGAATTGAATTTAAAGTCGATGCAAATCGAATTACATATGGATTCTGAAACTGACATAAGTGTACCAGGCACTCCGCCGAGCATTATTGAAGCGGCAAAGTCCGCTTCTAATAATATCTTACCCGAAAAATCCAGAGCAAGGTATGAATTTGTATATAAAAAGTTCATGAATTGGAGAAATGAAAACCAGATAAACTCATTTTCGGAAAACGTTCTTCTGGCTTATATTGGAAAAATATCTAACGATGTAAAGTCATCTACCGTTTGGAGTATGTATTCTATGCTACGCAATACCATTAACATCAAGCATAATGTGGATATTTCGAAATACGCTAAACTCAAAGCATATTTAAAGCGAAACTCGACGGGGTTCAAAAGCAAAAAAGCTAACGTGTTAACATCACAACAAATTCAAGCATTTATCCATGATGCACCTGACGATAAATTCTTGTTTACGAAGGTAATTTGGTATTACATTTAATGTTCCCGATGTGGAAATACATTTTCTTCATTATAGGTAGCATTAATTTTTGGCATTGCTGGCGCTTGTCGTTCCCATGAATTACGAGATTTAGAAGCTAATAATGTTCAGGATTTGGTAAAAACCTTACTTGTGACTATCCCTAACACGAAAACCCACACCCCACGTTCCTTCATAATTGTTGGTACTTACTACAATATTTGTAAGAAGTATATTAATCTACGCCCGTCAGGAGTAAACAGTACAACACTCCGATTCTTTCTCAATTATCAAAATGGCAGATGCACAAGACAAGTAATAGGAATCAATAAATTTGGAAATGTTCCAAAGCAAACTGCCACATTTCTTAATTTGCGGGATCCCCAATTGTATCCAGGCCATTCATTACGACGGTCTTCTGCCACCGTTCTTGCCGATACTGGAGCCAATCTGACAGAAGTAAAACAACATGGAGGTTGGAAGTCGAGCGCAGTGGCAGAACAATATATTGAAGACTCAATAAATAATAAAATAAAACGAGGACAGAAAATATTCCAACCTATTGAAAATACGTCAGGATCTGCAAATATACTTGAAACTACAACTGGCTTTGATGATCAAACATTTGACTTCGACAACAGACTTTCAAATCTGCCTGTAGCAACATCTACAACTAAAAACTTACCCTCAACAAGTACCACAGAAGTCAGCACTCTAAATAACAATCCTGTCAATAATAATTATTATAATAGTTGTATCTTCCACGTTTATGGCAAAAATAAATGATCTAATATGTTTCATAAATTACAATATCATAGAAAAAATTGCTATTTTCACATAGTATCAGTAGAAAAAATTGCATTTACTACTCGAGATTAAAGTGAGATTTTTTTGGTTCGGTGAGATTGATAACTCGCTACGCTTGTGAGCAATCTCACCTCACCAAAAAAACCTCACTTTCATCTCTTGTTGTAAAATATACTATTTTCTTTCCTAAGTTTTTTTCGTATCTCGCTTCGTTTTCGAGAAAAAAAAAATAAAGCCCATACTTGTGCACGTCTCTGAAACTGTTAAGACAAAAACTAAAATGCTCCAATATCTAAAAAGCCCCTTAGCCGATTTTAGTGAAACTTTGAGGGTTTACTGGTGCTATTACAGAGCATGTTTTAGCGCACTTAGATTTAAATTATTTATTTCAGGGGCATCCCGGACTTTTTTTAACACTAAATAACTCGGAAATATAACGATTTCGGACCCATGCTTATAAAAAGTGTTATGAGAGGAACACGCCCTCTTAAGGTTTACGTTTACTTTTGAAACGCTCTATATAGCTCTGCGTTAGTTAGAAGAAAATGAATGAAAGTAAAACACGCTGTTTGTAAATAATGAATTACGTTAAAACGAGTAAACGTAGAATCAACATTTTTATTGTATTGACAAGCTTATGAAAAACACTGTGGGCATTACATTCAAAAAACGGTTCGTCAATTTGATCAAAATCAGAATTATTCTATAAAAAATCAATACAAACAGTTTAAATTTCCGGAATATACGGATTGTTTTCAACACCCGTTATTTCTTAATTAATTGTACACACAATACCGTAAAGAAAATTAAATAATCGTTTTTTGGTTTTTGTATAATTTCTTTTTTGTGTTTCATCTACCTCTCACAAGCAAACACGAATTTTGATAGCGGTTTCTCACTCGACTAATCCGCAAAGAATAGAAAATCGCACAATTACCAATTACAGGTAGTCAGAATAACATGGCGGCATCGTTCAAAGAAATGTGTGGCCAACTGTGCGCCTAGTGCATCGTACAGTTCAGCCGTAGCCAGCTTAATGTGTTTTTGCTAACGCGATACATAGCCGTTCCAATTCACCTAAAACCGGGTTCTCAGAAAGTAGGCCATGGGTGCCCCCGTAGCTCTATCTATTAGACTATTAGACACTTTAACAAGTTAATGGCAGTTGACGTCTTCAAATTTTGATTGTTAAAAATGCTATTTTTTTTACTTTGTTACTTTAAATGCGTGCTAAAAATAGGAAAAAGCGGTTTAATTTTACTGGCTTCATTGCCATTGTAAGAATTAAATCGCATACCTTTTTCACATGTGATTAAACAAACCAGGTTGTAGAATGTCTGTTACGGTATCAAATGGTTTTAATGACACTTAAGGGTACGGGAGTGCCACTTGTTTCATTATGTCCGGGAAATGCCAACACTTACCATGGAATTCTCAAAAACAGGCCAATAGCCACGGCTTGATACGCTCAGGGAGATGGGCGTGATCCTAAAAACGGTACACCACAGGGCAAGCGTGACGATATGTATAGGGGTGTTGCAAAATAATAGGGCGCCACGGGATTCAAACTTGGATGCCACGTTTGGCAGAACCCCGAAAGTCAAACGGGCTAGAATATATATACAGCCCTGACCTACCTGTGACGCCTACGATTTCTACAGGCTCCACTTCACATCGATCTTACACAGTGAATAACTCATCCTGAAAATAAGCATGCACAGGCGCTGAGGAAATCACAGGACAACATATAACAAACCGATCTATTAGTCTAACACACAAAATTATATACACAGGCGCCGACGTCTGTCAGCGTACAAAGTAATTAAACCGTAAATCGGTCTACAAATGCGAGCCCAGAATAGGTCACTATGGCTTAATTTAGTGCTAGAATATTTTACTAAATTTGAGCCCAGAATGGGTCACTATGGCTTAATTTACTGCGAGAATATGATACTAAATGCGAGCCCAGAATGAGTCACTATGGCTTAATTTAGTGCGAGAATATGTTACTAAATGCAAGCCCAGAATGGGTCACTATGGCTTAATTTAGTGCGAGAATATGATACTAAATGCGAGCTAGAATGGGTCACTATGGCTTAATTTAGTGCGAGAATATGATACTAAATGCGAGCCTAGAATGGGTCACTATGGCTTAATTTAATGCGAGAATATGATACTAAATGCGAGCCCAGAATGAGTCACTATGGCTTAATTTAGTGCGAGAATATGTTACTAAATGCAAGCCCAGAATGGGTCACTATGGCTTAATTTAGTGCGAGAATATGATACTAAATGCGAGCCTAGAATGGGTCACTATGGCTTAATTTACTGCGAGAATATGATACTAAATGCGAGCCCAGAATGAGTCACTATGGCTTAATTTAGTGCGAGAATATGTTACTAAATGCAAGCCCAGAATGGGTCACTATGGCTTAATTTAGTGCGAGAATATGATACTAAATGCGAGCCTAGAATGGGTCACTATGGCTTAATTTACTGCGAGAATATGATACTAAATGCGAGCCCAGAATGAGTCACTATGGCTTAATTTAGTGCGAGAATATGTTACTAAATGTAAGCCCAGAATGGGTCACTATGGCTTAATTTAGTGCGAGAATATGATACTAAATGCGAGCCTAGAATGGGTCACTATGGCTTAATTTACTGCGAGAATATGATACTAAATGCGAGCCCAGAATAAGTCACTATGGCTTAATTTAGTGCGAGAATATGTTACTAAATGCAAGCCCAGAATGGGTCACTATGGCTTAATTTAGTGCGAGAATATGATACTAAATGCGAGCCTAGAATGGGTCACTATGGCTTAATTTAGTGCGAGAATATGATACTAAATGCGAGCCTAGAATGGGTCACTATGGCTTAATTTAATGCGAGAATATGTTACTAAATGCGAGCCCAGAAGGGGTCACTATGGCTTAATTTACTGCGAGAATATGATACTAAATGCGAGCCCAGAATGGGTCACTATGGCTTAATTCAGTGCGAGAATATGATACTAAATGCGAGCCCAGAAGGGGTCACTATGGCTTAATTTAGTGCGAGAATATGATATTAAATGCGAGCCCAGAATGGGTCACTATGGCTTAATTTAGTGCGAGAATATGATACTAAATGCGAGCCCAGAAGGGGTCACTATGGCTTAATTTAGTGCGAGAATATGATACTAAATGCGAGCCTACAATGGGTCACTATGGCTTAATTTACTGCGAGAATATGATACTAAATGCGAGCCCAGAATAAGTCACTATGGCTTAATTTAGTGCGAGAATATGATACTAAATGCGAGCCTAGAATGGGTCACTATGGCTTAATTTAATGCGAGAATATGTTACTAAATGCGAGCCCAGAAGGGGTCACTATGGCTTAATTTACTGCGAGAATATGATACTAAATGCGAGCCCAGAATGGGTCACTATGGCTTAATTCAGTGCGAGAATATGATACTAAATGCGAGCCCAGAAGGGGTCACTATGGCTTAATTTAGTGCGAGAATATGATATTAAATGCGAGCCCAGAATGGGTCACTATGGCTTAATTTAGTGCGAGAATATGATACTAAATGCGAGCCCAGAATGGGTCACTATGGCTTAATTCAGTGCGAGAATATGATACTAAATGCGAGCCCAGAAGGGGTCACTATGGCTTAATTTAGTGCGAGAATATGATATTAAATGCGAGCCCAGAATGGGTCACTATGGCTTAATTTAGTGCGAGAATATGATACTAA
Organism: Agriotes lineatus; assembly: GCA_940337035.1. NCBI lineage: Eukaryota > Metazoa > Arthropoda > Insecta > Coleoptera > Elateridae > Agriotes > Agriotes lineatus. The sequence continues at coordinate 27,145 of CALNHX010009823.1, forward strand.
ATGCGAGCCTACAATGGGTCACTATGGCTTAATTTAGTGCGAGAATATGATACTAAATGCGAGCCTAGAATGGGTCACTATGGCTTAATTTAGTGCGAGAATATATTACTAAATGCGAGCCCAGAAGGGGTCACTATGGCTTAATTTGGTGCGAAAATATGATAGCGGACAGTCTGACGCAAGCTATTGCAAAACCAGTACAAATATTGCTTGCACCTGGCAGTTATCTAACGGCTAACTTCCATAGACGCTACTGTTTGCCTGTCCTCACGGTCAGTGTCGGGAGCTCGCCTCACAGCGTAGAGAAGCCGCAAGCGGTAGCTGTACTCGTGGGTGACGCATACTCCGGGATACCTTTTCACAGGGCTCGATGTGGGACCCGCATGGGTAAATGAAGACAGGGAGACATTTTTTTGCACGTCGTCTCAACTGATTAGTAGAAAATTGCCTTCATGGCATTCGAGACTACGGAACGTCGGTCGACGAAAGGAGTAGCACAAAATCCCACAACTTGCCACTTCAATGGCCAGACACGCTCTCGACAGGCCGGAAAAACACAACGCAACAGTTGTCGAGCGACAACAAACACAGGTGTTCAACCAGACGGCCCAAGTCCAGAGCGCAACTGTTGCAGCGGCCTGCTTAAAACTTGCTATACACTTACATTTAACGGAAAAATATGACAAAAAAGCTATATACAAGAGGGGTCGTAATCTTGAAATATAGATAAATAACTCGTACATACATAAGACTTGATAATGTCCTGACATGTCATTAAATTTTTGACAGATATTTTTAATAGCTAAAAATTGCATAGCTTCTTGCGATATATCTGCTATTTTCAAGTCCAAGCAATAATTCATTTGGATATGTTAAATTTGCACGAGTTTGGAGAGTTTTTAATTGTAATAAAGGTCCTCAAATGGTGTAAAGGAAAGAAGTGACGTGATACAAGTCGCATAGTTATTTTCTGTTGCAATTTTGTGATGATGGACCCAGCAAGGAAAGCCACAGATGCAAAATAAAGGCTGGTGTCACTTGCATAATTAATTTCTAAAGATTCAATTTTAAGCTTCAATTCTTCTGACAATGCTATCTATACCTTGTATATATGTAGATGTAGTGGGAAGAGAATTAGTAGCTCGAGAAGAACTTAGAAAACTAATGCTGTTTGCTATACTTGCAGATGCCGAGCATTTCGCAATACCATAGCGCAAAATTTGCAGTTTAGCATCTGTGGCATCATTTGAGTCACCTTTCAAACGATTATGCAAAAATGTGGCTTCTACTGCTTCAGAGCTAAAAAATCGAGTTAAAACATCATAGAATTCAACATGTTGTAAGGCCCGAGAGAAATAATATTCACGCGCGGGATTTAATGATGCACTTTAGTCCCTCATGATATAATATACTATTATCAGGTAAGAAACGACAGATAATACCAAGAATATAGAAACAAACCAGTGGATTGGTTTGGATAATAGTTACTCATACACCCAGAGAGGGCTCTGAGGGGAGGACCTGTCAAAAATGTATAAAATCCAAATTGGAATGGCCATGACTACGCGTCAGTGGGTGAATGTCGCTGGCCATGGTCCAGCATTGAGTAGTATTTGGCCACACTTATCGACCACGTGCCGTCAGTGTTTTTATTTTGTTTGTTAATTGCATATAAAATATAACATGTGAACAAACGCAAGTGAAATCAAACTTGACTTGAAAATTTAAACATATGTCGATTATTAATTCAAACTATGTTAATGTTCTAGAATGAAATACACCTAAACCATTGCATAACTGTCACCGACTGTCATGTCAAAATTTTATTTGAAAATTAACATAAAAATCAACATTTAAACAATGTTACATCTGCCACATCGATCAATTCGATTATACAAACTTTTTTATTGATTATACACGTGTAGTTTAATATTTGATAATTTAAACAAATTGACGCTTCTGCTAGTCGTGGTATTTAAATTAAAAACATCAGAAGCAATAGAGCATATGACTTAATTTTTTCTAAGCCAAGGTTGATTTAGTTTTCATTTGATCGCATGTTACATGATATTCATTATTTAGTACAATAATTTAGTAAAATGCCATTCCATTCATTATTGCAACGATCGCTGGGTAGTTAGCTATCTTGCCGACTTTAAAATTTCTTAAGTACGGGCGTGTATACGACGGTTTCTTTACACTGCATACTACATAATATTTTCTGTCGGTATTCAAAATGATGCTTGCTTTATTCCACTGCGGAGCAGTGCTGCCAGATTTAAAGAAATTTCTTTATTATGAAGATAATTTAATATAAATTTTGACACTTTAAGAAGAAGAAATTAAATGTTCATCCCAATTGCGAAAAAATTTCATTAAAAACTAATAATTTTTCAGATTAATCACTAACAAAAATTATGGACTTCAAAATAAATCCCTGGCTTACTTAATATTTTTTCAACTATGCATTATGCATGTCAAGACACTTGATATTGCAACTTCCTGAAGAGTAATAATTTACTGAATTATTTTTAGCAAACCAAAACACATACATGGGCATAATTATAATGTTTGATAATTTGTCGTATCCTATCTCAACCGCTTTATTGTTCTCGATCAACACCTAAAACTTATAACCTTCTATAAATAAGTAGATTAAGGTACTTATTATTAATAGATATTATTGTTTCTGTTTCCTTTAAAATATTTTTTAAATGTATGTATGTTTATATCTTTTTTGCAAGAAAGTTTCCGAATTTCGCTGTGTAAAATTACTTTGTTTGGTTCAAATGAGGTTTACTTTTGAGGTTATGGTTGCAGAATGCATTTAGGTTAGGAAACATGACAAGACAGGGTTGCCAACTTTCAATTTGGTCAATCGCCAAGAGTGGAGGAAAAAGTCGTCGTCACAATGTCGCCAACTACACAATGATAAGAAATAGCCACTTTTAAATACTAATGACGGTTTCCATCGCACAAAAATGTTTTGGACTAAATTTAAAACGTGATTAACAATTGTTTCTATGCTTTTTAAGTCAATTTTAAATTTAATACAAAACTTTTTCTAGCGGTGCACACGGCCATTACGTATTACGTATTTAATTTCTAATTAAATGTTGTAGAAATAAATAGGGGGTTTTAAATAATTACATATTTTTTGCAGTAAATTCGACTAAAACAAGTTTTTTTAGGTAATTATTATTTCGCCAGATGATCGCCAGTTTTGATCCATATGTCGCCAAATTTTGTCGCCAATCGCCAAACCAGAATTTAAGTCGCTGTCTTGAATAAAAAGTAGCCACTTTTGCGAAAAATCGCCACGGTTGGCAACCCTGTGACAAGACACGTTCAAATGCAAAGTTATATTAAGAAAACAGAAAATACAACTTTATTTGAAATCGGCAGTGAAGTACGCCGAAATCGTCATTAAAATACAAGAAATCGGCAGTGAAGTAATCCATTGTTTTACGACTTTGTTTGTAGGTGGCGAGGCGACAGATAAACGTCAAACGATTTCAGCATAACCTACAAAAGCTGGTTGAAATGTTGTAATTTCACGATTTCTCGATTTCAAATAAAATATAGTGTACACATCGGCACTGAAGTTCATTTTTATCGCTCATGTGGTTTAATTGCCTTGGCCCTACGAGCCTCGGCAACTAAATCCACATTCGTGATAAAAAGTTAAACTTCAGTGCCTTGGTATACAAATTACTATTAGTCATTTTTATGTACGTATCCAGTTTCAGCAATTCTGTAATTGAAGGCATTTTTAATTAATTACACGGAAGGTCTTACAATAATTGAGATTTTAAATACTTCTTTCTCCACGTGTACTATCAAAACAAGCAGTCTATTTGGCTAAAATATTCTAATCTGTAAAACGGCAATAAATTCGTTGGAGGTTATACAGGGTGAGTCATTTTAATCTTTGGAAGCGTTTATTTAGTGAGGGAAGCAAGATGGAGAAAAATACCCCCGCACAAAATTGTTCGGGGTGAAGGGGGACAACTTTTGGCACCAAAATCCACTTTCCCCTCGTACTCCCCTTTGCGGGGAGGGGGGTCAACGTTCACATTTCAAATGGAACCCCCAATTTTTTTCCATGGATTTGGGTTCCTGATAAAAAAATATGAAATTTTTGTCCGAACAATTTTTCATGAAAATGCTTTCTTCGGTCAGTTTTAGCGCATCTCACAATCCCACCTTTGGCGTTACCCAGGAACAACGACGTTGACGTGGTGGGATTTTGTTCCCATCGGAGTGATTTTTTCGCGTGAGTCCCCTTGCCTCTCACGAAATGATGAATTGCACACCTACGAGTTGAGCAATTGCTCGAAATTCCCACCGTTATTCTGAATTACATAAATGCAATCGCCTTTGAAAATGCTCGACTGTACAGTAGGGTTATTCATTATAAATTACCCACCCCTTATCATCGTTATTATTGCCTATAGAAAAAAAAGTTTTAAATAAAAGTTATGTGGTTATAACTGAATTTTGTTAAAATGCTATCAAAAGTACAGTGGCGTGCATAATTAAGGGGATACAAAAAAGTAATATATTTTTTTAAATAAAACACCCTGTATATTATTAAATTTTTAGAACGACCTTTTTTTCCTGATTTCAAAAATATACCATATGTTACCCTTACCTTATACCGTTTTTGAGTTATTAAACGTTGAATATCTTAGTTAAACTAGTTACTGTAAATAGGAATTATTAAAGTAAGCTATGAAAATGCAACTATTTTGTTTGATAAGTGACATTTCTTTAATGAAATAATAAAAATTAGTTATCATTTATTTATATTTAAATTTCCTGAATAAAACTTTGTTATATTTAATAATGTTGTGTATTTGTTTATATAACCACGTGGGTAAAGAAAAGACTCGGAACTCGTACAAATGTAATCTTGATTTATTGCGTAATAAAACACCTGTGGATACAACATAAATAAATAAATGAACTACATATAAAGGAATACTGAATATGCATCAATAATATAAGCCATCAATAATATAAGCAAGCGCATTACCTTCACGTGTGTTTCTCGTACGGCAGTCAGAATGCAGATGAATAATTTAACATTTTCCTAAACCGTTGTACAATACGAGCATGCGCAAAACCTTAATATTAGGGAGCAAAACTTATACTAACAAATAATATTTATAACTGGATTAATATATAACACCTCCCTTCTTTAAATGCATCTTAAGGAGAGTAGCGCATTGGAGGTTTGATTTTCCTGGGTGGTCGTGGGGTGAAGCAGCTCGTTAGATTGGTCAACTTGGTTTCTGCAGCTTGCCTTTTCCTTCCACTGCCAGAACTTTCTTCTTTGTTCTGATCTGCTTCACTGCTGTGTGAATGGTCTGCACCTACATCTCGTTCTTGTGTGGTGGCAGTACTTGGAATTTCTGAATTTACCTCGTTGGAGATTTCCGGTTCCTGTAGGGCGGTAGGAGTACCTCGAAGTGCAGTCATTTCTTTGTTGGAATGACCTTGAGGATACCTATAAACTGGCAAGGGTGCTCCAAAATGTACACTAGACAATTTGTTATTGCAATCGTTTGTTTGAACCTTTACATTACTTTGAATTTCAGGATTGTCACTATATTGCCGCATTTGATTTGCATGACGGGTATAGGTCTTGCCATCGTGTAGTATTTCATATAAGACTGAGCCAACTTTATTTAATACCGTACCTAGTTTCCATTTTGCTTTACCATCATAATTTCTAAACAAAACCGATTGGTTTACTTTAAATTCAATTTCTTTATTTATCGAGTTCTGACTAATCATTTTAGCTTGTTTATCTATAACAGTTGCCGTTGCATTAGGCAACATTAAGTCTAACCTACTTCGTAAGTTTCTCTTACAAAACAAAGATGCGGGAGATTGCCCTGTAGTGGCATGTGGTGTTTTTCTATATTGCAAGAGAAAATTACATAATTTTGTTTGCAAGTCTCCTGGATCGTCGTTCATTGCATGCAAAGCTGTTTTTATTGTTTGAACATAACGTTCAGCCTGACCATTTGAACTGGGACTGTATGGTGCTGTTTTAATGTGTTTGATTCCATTTACGGTTAGGAATCGTTCAAACTCCTCCGACACTAGCTGAGGACCATTGTCGGAACTAATGTTACCGGTAACCCATATCTTGCAAAGCATTCTCGTAAATTTTGGATAGTGCTGTTTGACGTTATGTTATTCATAATGAAAACTTCGACCCACTTTGAAAATGCATAGACTATGATAAAAAAATATTTGTTTTTAAATGGCCCTGCAAAGTCTATGTGGATTCTATGCCAAGGACCACACGGATACTCCCAGGGGTGTATTTGAGCATTTCTAATTTGCTTCGTTTGTTGGATGCAATTAGGACAAGATTTTACCATGTTTTCTATGTCTGAGTCAATTCCCTTCCAATAAACGTAGCTTCTGGCTAAGCCTTTCATTTTAACAATTCCCAAATGGCCCTGATGGAGCTCGTTGAGAACTATTGTTTGCAACTTTTTTGGAATTAATACTCTAATACCTTTCATAATACATCCCTGTTGTATCGAATATTCACCACTATTATTTATGTTTGATTTAACTGTGCCCATTATTTCCCTGTACAATTGAATTGTTTCGGAATCCTGTGCAGTTTCTTTAGCAATTCTTGAAGGTTCTAAAACAGTCTGAATTTGTTCTAACTGAAAAATCTCTGGCATATCAATAACATTATTATCAATTGATTCTACTGGAAAACGGGAACAGAAATCTGCATTTGAATGTTTAGTCGATTGTCGATATTTTATTGTATAATTAAATCCTTGCAAGAAGATTGCATAATGCAGTAATCGGGTAGCACTTAAGCACGGTGCACTTGCGTTTGCAGCAAAAATTGATTCTAGGGGTTTATGGTCCGTTAGAAGAATAAAATGACGGCCATATAAATAATTGAAAAACTTTTTTACACCCCAATATATAGATAGAGCCTCTTTATCAATTTGCGAATAATTTTTTTCACTTTTGGTAAGGGTTCGAGAAACAAAAGCAATTGGCCTATCAGATCCATCGGGATAGGTATGTGATAGGACAGCGCCAAGTCCATAGCTTGATGCGTCAGTTGCAAGAACTAATGGTTTTGAAGGGTCAAAAAGAGCAAGAACACGATTTGACGAAATTTCCTTTTTTATTTTTGTAAATGATGACTGGCATTCCGGTGTCCATTTGAAAGGAACATTTTTTTGCAAAAGATTATATAATGGAGAAAGAATTTCTGCCAAATGTGGAATGAAAAGAGAATAGTAAGTTATTAACCCTATGAAAGATTTTGTCTCCGTAACATTCTTAGGGGTTGGTGCAGCAGTTATTGTCGTAACTTTTTCTTGGTTTTTGTATAATCCCGAAGCACTAATATTAAATCCAAGATATGAAATTTGGTTTTCTATTAATTGACACTTTTCCTCTTTTAGGCGAACGCCGTTTTCACGACAGATTTCAAAAAATAATTCTAACGTATTTAAATGGGTACGAGCATCTGGAGAAGAAATTTTAATGTCATCATAAAAAATTTGAATGCCTTCAATTTTATTAAATAAGGATTCCATGCATCTTTGCCAAATTGCAGGGGCATTAGTAATCCCATACATCAATCTATTTACCTGATATAAACCTTTTGGGGTATTTATTGTCAATAATTTTGCAGTTTGAGGTGTAACTTGCATATGTAAATATGCTTCCCGAATATCAAATTTCGAAAATATGGTTCCTCGGGCCATTTTAGAAAGAGCTTCTTCAATATTGGGGATTGGGTATTGATCGGTTTGAAGATATTTATTTAGGGTAACCTTATAGTCCCCGCAAATACGGATCATATTATCCGGTTTCACGATTGGAACAATCGGAGTGCTCCATTCTGAAAAAGTGGTGGGTGTAATAATACCTAAGGATTCTAACCTATCTAATTCATTTTCCACCGCAGGTTTTAGGGCATAAGGTACCGAACGTGCTTTGCAAAAAATGGGCTTTGCATTTTCTTTAAGAAGTAGTTCTGCAGTAAAATTTTTTAGCAGCCCGATTTCATTCTTGAATATATCTTGGTAAAGTGTAACTAACTTTTTTATTCCAAGTTTTAAATCCAGTGTAACTGATGTTGTTTTAATATCAGCTAAATTTACATTAATTTTAAAAAACCAATCTCTTCCCAAAATGGTATCAAATTTGCCATCCATGACATAAATGTTACCTGTAAATGTCGTATCTCTAAATTTTGCATTAACCTTGGCAACTCCCATCACCGGAAGAGTTTGTTTGTCGTATGTTTGTAAAATAACATTGCAAGGTTGTATTTCAGTTTTAATTTGCAATTTATCAAGAACGCATTTAGATATTAATGAGTATGTGGCACCCGTATCTAACTCCATTTGCAATGGTCGATTCTCTATAAGCATGTCTAATAAAATTTTATTTTTAGGATCGCAACTGGCTGACAAACTTAATATTTGAGCAATTTCCGGTGAGGGTTGCACGTCTGTTACACTTCTAGCAGCGGCAAACATAGAACTTCTGCTCCTCTGGCAGACTTTTGCGAGATGCCCTATTTTGTTGCATTTATTACACTTTGCATTTATGAATTTGCACTTAGGAGCAATGTGGTTTTTGCAACCACAACGAAAACAAACTGTACTTTTATTTGTGAAGGTGTTTTGCATATGCATATTACGTGGTGCATTATTACTAGGCCCTGCTCCTGAATTGAATTTTTTTCTATGATCGGCATGATTAATTTTATGAATTTTCGGCATATCTAATTCTTTGCAAATCGTTACGCCCTGACTCGCTTGTTCATCAGCCACACACTTTTTGATTACTTTATCTAACGTGAGGTCATCTGTTCGTAGAAAATAATTTTGAGTCGCCTCATCTTTTATGCCTAAAATGATTTGGTCCCGCAATTCCTCATTTAACCTTTCATCCCCCTCAAACCCGCAATGTAGTGAAATGTCTTTCAAAGCAGTCAGAAAATCTGCAAAAGATTCCTCATCTTTTTGTTTACGCAAACGAAACTTTTGCCTTTGTGTGCATTGCAAAGGTTTTGGGTTAAGATTTCCTTGCAGTAATTTAATGATTTCACCAAAACTTAAATTTATAGGTTTCTTAGGGGTTGCAATAACTTTCAATTTTGTATACATTTCAGGACCCATGCAGCTTATAAAATATCTCACCTGGTCATCCTTCGGTAATTTGTACAGATCCACAAAGCATTGAAAACGTTCTGTGTAGCTTTCAAAATCTTCCTTCTTCGGGTTGAATTCCGCGAACATCGGAATGGAGATTCCTCTTGCCTCATTTCCGTTGTCTACCATTTTCGAGACGCAGTGCGGCCTTTTCACCCTTGCAATTAGTTTTGAAGCGTCCTTTCTTTGAACTCGTCGCCAGTGTTGTGTATTTGTTTATATAACCACGTGGGTAAAGAAAAGACTCGGAACTCGTACAAATGTAATCTTGATTTATTGCGTAATAAAACACCTGTGGATACAACATAAATAAATAAATGAACTACATATAAAGGAATACTGAATATGCATCAATAATATAAGCCATCAATAATATAAGCAAGCGCATTACCTTCACGTGTGTTTCTCGTACGGCAGTCAGAATGCAGATGAATAATTTAACATTTTCCTAAACCGTTGTACAATACGAGCATGCGCAAAACCTTAATATTAGGGAGCAAAACTTATACTAACAAATAATATTTATAACTGGATTAATATATAACAAATAATGTTAACTAGTTTAACTAAGATATTTGACGTTTAATAACTCAAAAACGGTATAAGGTAAGGGTAACATATGGTATATTTTTGAAATCAGGAAAGAAAGATCATTCCAAAAATTTAATAATATACAGGGTGTTCCATTTAAAAAATATATTACTTTTTTGTATCCCCTTAATTATGCACGCCACTGTACTTTTGATAGCATTTTAACAAAATTCAGTTATAACCACATAACTTTTATTTATAACTTTTTTTTTTATAGGCAATAATAACGATGATAAGGGGTGGGTAATTTATAATGAATAACCCTGTACTCAACAATACCCTACACGGTATTGCTCCACACGCTACTCGGATTTCGTGAGAGGCAAGGGGGCTCACGCGAAAAAACACCCCGTACGTGAGAGGCAAGGGGACTCACGCGAAAAAAGCACCCCGATGAGAACAAAATCCTACCACGTCAACGTCGTTGTTCCTGGGTAACGCCAAGGGTGGGATTGTGAGATGCGCTAAAACTGACCGAAGAAAGCATTTTCATGAAAAATTGTTCGGACAAAAATTTCATATTTTTTTATCAGGAATCCAAATCCATGGAAAAAATGGGGGGTTCCATTTAAAATTTGAAAGTTGACCCACCCCCCGCGGGGGGGAGTACGAGGGAGGAGTGGATTTTTGTGCCAAAAGTTGTCCCCTTTCACCCCAAACAATTTTGTCCCGGGGTATTTTTCACCATCTTGCTTCCCTCACTGGATAAACGCTTCCAAAGATTAAAAATTAAGGTTCTGTTCATGTGCTATATAACAACAAAAATCCATGGCCAACTTTCATGCTAGAAAAATGAGTTAACGGATTATATATGATAGATTACAGACTATTGAATATTATTGTATTTTTGTAGCTGTAATTTTTTATCTACTTTGATATCACCATGTGGTTATTATAACTAAAGCTAATATTACATGCAAATGCATATTTTGTGGAATTGATATGCCGGCGAAACTTTTTACATATGTATACTAATTATGTGAAAACAAATCGTTTAAGCCAAGTGTCATTTTGCATATTTTGCCTATTTATACATTTTGGAGCATACTCTCTGAATTTTACATATTTGGGTATATTTAGCAATACTTTGTAATATATATACTTTTTGAGTTTTTTTTGTAAAATGTATTATTTCATTAAATTGATTAATAAGATTTTGTGTGCAACTGTGATGTATACATCCACTTTCTGTCACTGAAGTGCAGTGCGGCCATCGAAATAAGCAGAGGAAATGCGAAGTCCCTGTTACAATCTTTGGCCATATAAACATGGACTGATAGCAATCCCCACTTTTCTAATAGAAACAATGTATAAGAAATCAGCCAACATAGAATCCATTTCAAGAGTTGAACTTCGAGTATTGGATGAATAATAGTCTGGCGGGGTGAGGGGAATTCTTATTTTTATGTTGGCTTAGATTAGATTAGATTAGATTTAGGTTCCACGACTACCTTTTGCTGGCAGCCGCACGTCAGCCCTTTGGGTTTTTTTGTACTGTCGAGAGTTTTCAAGTTAGCAGGGCGACATCCGCATCTTAAACTAGATTTGCGGTTGTCAATAGAGTTAAGGCTCCAATCGAATTTGTGTCTTTTACGCTCTAATGCTGGGCTATGTTGGTTTACAACGTGAAGTTGGCGTTGACAGTCTATGTTTATATAATTAAACGTTAAAATGAATGACGTCTTTAAATAAAAATTAGAGAAATAAATATGTTCATACAAAATAATTAACATTTTTACATAATTTAGAGTACTTCTACTTATTTAAAAAAAAATAGGGCATATTATGTGCATATATTGTAACTGGGTGCATATACTCAACAAAATTTATGCATATATATGCGCATATTTTCGTACATTTGAGTGCATATAATTATCAGCTTTAATTATAACATCGAAAATAGTGCTACAATAGAGTCCATTATAACACTGCTTTGACATTGTTATTTTCATATTTAAAACGTTGAAACAGCCTACTTTGTTTCAGACAACTTACAGATTGTTACATTTATGAAATGTCAAAATTAAAAGATTTTGATTATTTTTATACAAAGTAGATATAGTTATTTATGGTATAAGTGTGTTATAGTACAAATAATCCAAGCTAGAAAAGTTGAGCTCTCGAGACCGCCAGGCCGGGAGGAGGTTTCTCTTCTTCTTCTTCTTCTTCTTATACTTATATTATGCCATGGCCTGTTATTGCGGTGCATTTTCTTGTGACGTCGATTGCCAGCTATGTTTTCACTTCTTTGGGGGTCTTTCTACTGGCCTTCTTCCTGATGGTTTTCCACCCCTTACCATTTTGGCTAATCTTTCCTTGCCCATTCTGTTTACGTGATGGTTTCTTCTCTTCTTCTTTGCCGATACCACCGAACAACATCTTGTATTGCGCATGTTTCTCTAATTTCGTTGCTTCGTATTCTATCTCCTAGCGTATTGCCTGTGATGTGATAGATCGTTTTGTAGATGCGGACTTTACTTTCTAAGCTGGCGTTCTTGTTTCTCCACACCACGTCTCTCAAGCAGCCTGACACCCTTGCCGCTTTGTTAGCTTGTTTGAGTACACCACTTTGAAGATTGTCGTAACTGGAAATTTCTACTTCTAAGTATTCAAATCTCATGACTTGTTTTATACATTTTTCTTCGATTACTATTTTACATCTTCGCGGTTCTCTTGCTATTACCATACTTTTAATTTTCGTTATAGATACTTTCATGTTGTAAGTTTCCGCGGTTTTTCTGAATTCATGCACCATTTGTTGTAAATCGTCTTCGCTTTCTCCAATGATTACTGCATCATCTGCGTAGCAAATTATTTTTATTCTGTTGTTTCCCATCTGGTATCCATTTCCTTTTGTTTTGGTTTTTTGTATTATTTTATCCATTATTAGGTTGAACAACAGTGGGCTAAGGCTATCCCCTTGTCGGATTCCCGATTTGATAGCGACTTCCGCAGATAATTCATTGTCGACTTTTATTTGTGTTTTGTTGCCGTTGTTTATGTCCCTTATAATGCATATTATATCCTCAGGTATATTTTCTTCCTTTAGCCTTGACATTACAACCTTTAGTCTAACGCGATCGAATGCCTTGTTCAGATCTATGAAGCACATGTATGCTGGTTTGTTGAACTTTATGCCTTCTCAATAATTTGTTTTATTGCAAATATAGCGTCAATATCAAACCTGTTACCTCTGAAGCACTGATGTTCTTCGCTTATGTTGTGCATTGCTCCTATTTTATTTGCTAAGGTTTTCGTGAACATTGTGGTATTTAGCAGCGTGATCATGCGGTAGTTCGCAGCGTTGTTCTTTTCTCCTTTTTTAATTAATGGGATTGTAATACTCGATCGCCATTTCTGTGGTACTTTCTTAAAATACAAGATATTTCGGAAGTGCGTGGGCATGTTTACAATTATTTTTGCTTCACCGTATTTTAAGAGTACATTGAGGAGTACGTCTGGTCCAGCAGCTTTCCTCTTCTTGACATTTTTTTAGCTGCTTTTATTCATTTATAGTTTTTTTCTCGCCTTTAGCATTTTCCCAAACGTTTTTTTTGCCCCGTAAAGATTGGGCTCAATATCTGCTGTGAATCGTGCCCAATGTTCCTTTTTAATATTTCGTATTTCGGTATTTACTTTTTCTCGAGTGAATTATTTGTAATAACACACGCGTGCCATACAAACTTTTATCTAACAACTCAATTAATATCTAAAAAAGAAATTTTGTATTTACAGCCATGAAAGTCATAGTGAAGAATTGGGAAGTACCGAGGAATCAAATCAATTTATAATAAGAGTCCCCTGTAATTCGCGTTATACGTTTGGCATTACTGAAGTGTATTGTCAGTGCATTTCAAATTCGAGGTTAGTAGGTTAGGTTTTGTTTTTATTTGAATGACACAGAGTGACGCAAAACTTAACCTGCAAATCAAGAATTTGACATAGCTTGACAGTGCTACCAACAATACAATAGTGAGTGACTTGGTCTTTATCTCACTAGTGGATTATGGCTTTTACTTTACTAGTAAATTATGGGCCACTTTAGAGGTCTAAAATCGATCTAGTAATAGCTGTACAACCAGGACGTGTTGGATAAACTAGTATATTATACTAGTTTGATAAGAGGCGTTACAGCAGTCGTTTTATTGAAGCACTCCACGCTGAGCTCGTCTTGCCCCAAACCCACTCGTGCTACAATAGGCCCTCTTACTAAACTAGTATAATAAAATTTTATTACTGAATTTGAAAACAAAAGCAGGATGAGATTAAAAAGTGAGATAAAAATTAAAACATTTGGCACCGTTATTGGATGAAGTTGTTTTCTTTTAGGTAGGTTAGTAATTGCCTGATAGGTTCAGAAGAAAATTTGCTATTTTTAAATTCTTTTTCTGGCGATATTTTACTAGCTTTAGCAGTTATTTAATATTTCAGTTCATAAAGTAAGTTTTGTTAAAGTTTAAAATATGTTTTAGGTGGTCATCAAAGATATTCCTGGTAATAGCATTCTAGTGCTCATTTATTATTTTTGGTGCCGAAGTATTATTTTGATGGTCAATAATTAAAATTGTTACAAGAAGTTAATTGTTTAAAAATTGTTAAAATATTCCCATTTATTATAAGCTGCTTTCGGGTAGGCTTCACACATAACTCTCCAGTAGCAAAGTAAGAGATACTCGTAAGAAGAAGAAAATGAAAAGGAACGTTATATATGAGGCAGTTAATATACGAATATTCAGCACAAAAATTAAAAAATAATATAAACAAAGTAAAAGAAAGAATACTATTTAACAGAGAGGTATATATACATCAACAGTGGGATGTTTTTAAAAACACAGTAGTAGAAACAAAAAAAATCCTTTTTGAAAACAAATAGAGAGCAAAGAACGAAATGGATGACAAAGGAGATGATTGACATAATATCTCATAGAAACACCTAAAAGAATCAAAATGAAGAATATAAAAACGCACAGCGAACATTACATAAAAAAATACGAATGGCAAAGGCAAAATAGATTGAGGGTAAAGGTAAAGAGAGAGTTGTATGATGCTAAACACGACTCATTTAATGTCTACATGAAGTTAAAAAAGTAGCACCATTGAAATAAAATAAATACAAATGTCTTAGTGAATCTAAATAGATCTATATTGATGAATATTCACGATTAATGGTGCCGTCGAGACGAGATAATTCTAGATCCCGTTTCGTACCTCTCGAAAATGGAGATCGAGATCGACATTTTTCGATCTCGAATATTCGAGACCAGATTAACCAAATTCTCAATCTCGATAAGTTTTCAAAAGTATTTTTAAAACCCGCAAAAAACGGAGCAGAATCGACCTCTTCTCTTAGAGGAGGTTGTTAAGCATTAAGACCTCATGGTTGCCAAAATAAGATTGGGAAATAGCAGTGGGCTCGGATCTGGATTTTTTGTGGCCCTTGGAGTCTGTGGAAAGCGAACCCACGTATTCTGGTTTAGAACCAGAACCAATTTACAATCTCTATAAACTACAATAGGAAAAATTGACATGAACAAAGATGAGAGTTAGTATCCACTAAAACTAGCTCCTAGAATTCTTACAAAAATTTGTGTTTATCAATTATATATAATGGGTACAGAATACACAACAGTGTAGTAGACGTAAATCTATGTGGCAAGTCAAGTGGCTTAATTCTACAAAATCTGTTGTTGAGAAAATTAATTGCTAGATAATTACAATGATATTCTAATTTCTTCAGATATATTTTACTGAACGTCACTAATATATATTTCACTGTGTCCACTTTTAGATCACACAAAATATCTGCATTTCTTAAAAACTGAAAAGCGTCGCACATAGTAAGTTACATTTATGTTTGAAAGCGCTCTATAATCCGAATGTTGGTATTGGGCGCCATACCCCACAGTTGTACGCCATAGGTCCATGTAGTCTTGACACCTACATTATAAACAAGAAGTTTGTTGTTTGGTGATAATTTGGATTTTTTGCCAAGAAGCCTATTGGCAACTGAATCCAAGCGCTACGCCACCATGCGGTAGAATTTTGAACTGTGTCAATGAGGTCGAAATTTAAACTCGCATTGAGCTAAATGATTTAAGCTAATTATTTGATGGCTTATAACAAAGTTACTAATGCGAGAAATGTCTTTATACCGGGTGGCTATAAATATCTGATATCACATTACCTTTAGAATCAACACCGCTTTATTAAAGTGATGAATCCAATTAAACTAAATGTCATTAATGTCATCACAACTAAAATTCCTATCTGTCAAAAATTATTACAGATTGCAATAAGTATTGAAATTAGAACAGGAGATTTTTATAATCGAGTCGTAGGCTAAACTGCAGAATCTGGGGCACATTCCCCTCCTCTTATTTGCATTTTATTACATTTCATACCAATACTTATTATAATTGAAATATGTATAATGCTGACCAACATTTATAAGTAGCTAATTCCATGGCTACCGGGATCTCAGATGTTTATGGCCACCCGGTACTAGGGAATATTTATTCTGGCAACTTTCTCCTCTGACTCAGACCTACAACTACCCCGCTAATGACTATTTAAAATTTAAATTCTTTTACTTTTATTTTCCAGCGCAGCTGTAATACGTTGGTACATGCCTACATTTACCTTGCTTGTTCTTGTTTTTACTAGGTTTGTTCTTGCTGAAGTTCAGTGTCTTGTTTATGTTTATTAATTTATTGTTTATATTTTTAATAACGGGATATCTTTAACGTAAAAATGGATCGTGAAAGTGAGGGAGCTAGATTTTCTCCTGTACCAAATAAATCGAAACGGTTTTGTTGCGTGTATGGTTATAAATCACTATCAAACCGCGATACAACTGTGCGGTTCCATAAGTTTCCTAAAGAAGGAGAATTTGTAAAAATTAATAATCAGAAAGCAGATCCGCGAAAGGAATGGATTCGTTTAGTTAGAATGGGGAAAAAAGTTACAGAAAGTATGCATGTGTGTTCTCTGCATTTTAAAAATGCAGATTATATTCTTCCTGGTGAGTACAATACTTATTATCGTAATGATATAAATTAAAATTTATAATGCAAAACCAATAACACAAGACGTAAACGCAAAACAACTTCTGCGCGTGTAACGAACTTATTTATTTGTACTATTGATGACTAATACGTGACTATTAAAGTATCATTAGAACATCTTTAACTACATTCCATAAGACTTAAAATTCCCCAATAGTTGCTGTGTGTAACAAATACTACCTACTAGAAATAGAAACTTTGTAAATAATGCAGCATGACTTAATAGCCATTGATGTACTCACGGCTGGTGAAATTAATTATTTCTATCAAAACAGCTCTATTAAAGTCCCATTTAAACTTCTTTAATTAAAATGCATATCATGAAGACTTACAATTTCTCAATATTAGGCCCGTAAAATTATTTAAGAAAATACTAGAAATCTGTTAAATGCAGCATTGGTATATTTACGCACTACTGATTAAATTATTTATTTATGGTAAAACAGCCCTATTAAAATCCCGTTTACACATCTTTAATTAAAGTGTATACCATGAAAGCTTAAAATATCCCAATATTATGCCCCTAAAATTATTTAAACGAATACTAAAAAACATTTAAAATCAGCGTTTAACTAGGGAAATACATAGGCTTTAAGAATCGTACCTACTTAGAGCGGCCATTTAACTAAGCTCCGCCTTCAGTTCACTTCCCAATAGTGTTTGCTAAACTTTACTCCGAGTTGTTACTCTCGGCATGTTAGACTTTGGTTCAGGTACATTCCCAGGTATTTCACCTATGTAGCTTGTGGAAGTGGTTTGTTATGCATGAAGACTTGGTGTATTTTCTCTGGATTTCGTGAAAATGACATCAAAATATTTGGATTTGTTTATTTTTATATTCCACCTTTTGGCTCATTTTTCTACATTGCTTAGATTTTTCGGTATGATTTCCGCAGCAATTATAGGGTTCTTATATTTTACCATAATAGCATTGTCATCAGCAAAGGTGGCTGTGAATGACTGATCTTTGGTGGGCATATCAGCTGCGAAGAAAAGATATAGAAAGGGCTCCATATGCTGCCTTGAGGTACATCAGATCGTATTTGATATAGTTCAGTTAGACGCTGATCACATGTAACTTGATAATATCGTTCTTCAGGATTTGAGGATAATATAGTATGGATAAGGAAGTGAAGATTTCGTTTATAAAGTAGATCACCATGCCAAACATTATCAAAAGCGTGGCTGTCGTCAAGGAAGGCTGTCGTGCAGCACATCTTCTCTTCGAAGGATTGGTTTGATTTGTATGGTTGACCTGATGTATGGTTGAATGTTCCTTTCCAATTCCAAATAGATGATATAAAAATTACCAGCATAATAATTCAGCATTTATAACAACAATGCTGGTTATATCGCCATTTCAAGCACTTACTATTATTCTCAACAAGTAACAGCTAAGCGAAATTATACTCTCATAATTAATATTTCAAAACCACATCTACAGTGGCTACCACTACAATCACAGTCACAGCCATCACAATTAATGCCGTGGCAACTTGCACAACAATCAAGGTAATCATTAATCATGCACAGATGAATTTCGTTCTCCAGCCAACACATATGCAGTACACATACCCACACTGGAATCAAATCATGCGCATCAAAATGTTATACGGCCAGAATTTATGCATACAGAATTGGATATACAACTCCCCATACGTTAATATCAATGTCACAAATGCATTATAATTTATAATGTGATTTCCACAATATTACAATCGACACCTCAAAACCGCAATGTTGATACTATATCAGTGTCTAGTGACAAATCAGAAGTATTCGTCCTTAATGATTTTCAAGAAGTAAGAACACATAAGGGAAAACGGAAGAACAATAGCCCACAGTCACAAAAAACTAAGCAATCATATTCCGAAGAAACAACTAGTAATAGGTACGAGACCTTGACATACTCCACTATGTCAAACATTTGAGCCAATCTTAACGGTAGTGAATACTCATAAGACAAAAATATTAACAAATTAATGCAA